>CM060704.1:559341-808790 GCA_030686995.1 Artemisia argyi | reverse complement strand
CATTTCTTGAGTTGTGATACGTGAAACGTAGGATGTACCCTACTGAGTTCTTCCGGAAGTTCTAACTTATAAGCAACTGAACCAATTCTCTCCAGAATTTTGAAAGGTCCAATGTACCTCGGATTTAACTTTCCACGTCTTCCAAAGCGGATCATTCCCTTTCAGGGAGAAACTTTCAACATGACTCTGTCTCCTACTTGAAATTCCATAGGCTTTCTCCTGACATCAGCATAACTCTTCTGTCTGTCACGAGCAGCTTGCAAGCGTTGCTTGATTTGGAATATCTTCTCGGTAGTGTCATGTATTAGCTCTGGTCCGGTGAGTTGCATATCACCAACTTCTGTCCAACAGACTGATGATCTGCACTTTCTTCCGTAAAGTGCCTCAAAAGGTGCAGCCTTTATGCTGGCATGATAGCTGTTATTGTAAGAGAATTCAACTAATGGCAAGTGTTTATCCCAACCTTTTCCGAAATCAATCACACATGCTCGGAGCATATCTTCCAAGGTTTGGATTGTTCTTTCACTTTGTCCATCGGTTTGCGGATGATAAGCGGTGCTCATATCTAAACGAGTACCCAGAGATTTTTTTAGAGATTCCCAAAATCTTGAGGTGAATCGGCTATCTCTATCAGAAATAATAGATATCGGAACTCTATGTCTAATCGCAATTTCCTTAAAATACAACTGAGCGAGTGTTTCCATCTCGTCAGTTTCCTTGATTTGTAGAAAATGTGCAGACTTGGTTAATCGATCGATGATAACCCAGATTGTGTCTAATCCGGTCGAAGTCCTTGGTAACTTGGTAATAAAATCCATGGTTATTCGTTCCTATTTCCAGACCGGAATTTCTGGTTGCACGAGTATTCCTGATGGTTTCTGAGTCTCTGCCTTTACTCTAGAACATGTTAAACATTTACCAACATACTCTGCAATATCAGCTTTCATATTTGGCCACCAATAATTCTTCTTAAGATCTTGATACATCTTATTGGAACCGGGATGAATAGAATATTTGGATTTATGAGATTCATGCATGATAAGGTCTCGAATACCTCCAAAGAGAGGAATCCAATATCTTTCCTTAAAACATAACATTCCATCATTTCTTCTCACAAATTCTTTTTCATTATTTGGCATTCTGTCAACCTGATCTTCAGGGTTTGACCTTCTGTCAATTTTCTCATATTGCCGATTTTCTTCTTGTAGAGCTTCTGTTTGAGCTTTGATGATTTGAGCTGGAAGTGGCGAATGAATTGTCATTCCTAGAGATCGAACTCTAAGAGGTTTAATTCTGTCTTTTCTGCTCAACGCGTCGGCTACAACATTCGCTTTACCAGGATGGTAACGAATTTCACAGTCGTAGTCGTTGAGTAATTCTAACCATCTTCGTTGTCTCATGTTCAGCTCCTTCTGATCCAGTATATGTTGAAGACTCTTGTGATCGGTGAAAACCGTACACTTTGTACCGTATAGGTAATGTCTCCATATCTTAAGAGCAAAAACTACTGCTCCTAATTCTAGATCATGGGTGGTGTAATTTTCTTCATTCTTCTTTAGCTGTCGTGAAGCATAAGCTATGACTTTGTCTCTTTGCATTAGTACCGCACCTAAACCATGATGAGATGCGTCACAATACACTACAAAGTCCTCATTTCCTTCCGGTAATGCTAATATTGGTGCTTCACAAAGCTTCTGTTTCAACAGTTGAAATGCTGACTCTTGCTTCTCTTCCCACATATACTTCTTGTTCTTCTGGGTGAGTTCCGTCAAAGGTTTTGCAATCTTTGAGAAACCTTCTATAAATCTCCGGTAGTAACCGGCGAGACCTAAAAATTGACGAATTTCGGTTGGAGCGGTGGGTGATGTCCAACCTTTAACTGCTTCTATCTTCGCGGGATCTACATGGATACCTTGGTTGTTGATGATATGGCCTAAAAATTGAACGGTAGAAATCCAAAAATCACATTTGGAAAACTTGGCGTACAACTTTTCTCTCTTAAGTAACTCCAAAATAGTCCTTAAGTGTTCGACATGCTCTTTTTTGTTGCGTGAGTAGATTAAGATGTCATCAATGAACACAATAACGAATTTATCCAAGTATGGCTTGCATACTCGGTTCATTAAATCCATGAACACTGCTGGTGCATTGGTAAGACCAAATGGCATTACTTGAAATTCATAATGTCCGTATTGTGTTCGAAAAGCTGTCTTGGGAATGTCTTCTTCCCTGACTCTTAATTGATGATATCCTGATCTTATATCGATTTTTGAGTAAACACTAGATCCTTGTAATTGGTCAAATAGATCATCGATCCTTGGTAATGGATATCGATTCTTCACCGTGAGTTTGATCAACTCCCTGTAATCGATACACATTCGGAACGTTCCATCTTTCTTTTTGACAAATAGGATTGGTGCTCCCCAAGGGGATGAGCTTGGTTGAATGAATCCTTTATCTGATAGTTCTTTCAACTGTTCAGATAATTCTTTCATTTCGGAAGGTGCTAATCGATATGGTGCTTTTGCAACTGGTGCTGCTCCAGGCACTAAATCGATGCGAAATTCTACTTGACGGGTTGGTGGAATTCCAGGCAAGTCTTCAGGAAATACATCAGAAAATTCTTTTACAACTGGCACTTCATCAAGTTGTTTCTTCTTTTCTTTTGTTTCTCCTCCCGTTACTTGAATTTGGAATACATGGCATCCTTTGCTTATGTATTTCATCGTCTTGGCGTACGAGATAATATTGAACGAAGTTTTAGGTTTATCACCTTGGATGATTAAGGTTTCACCGTTGAGTGGAATTTGAATGACTTTCTCGTCACAAATTATTCTGGCACGGTGTTTAGATAACCAATCCATACCAATGATGACATCAACACTTCCCAATTGGATGGGCATGAGATCGATAGGGAAAGATTTACTTAGAAGGGTTAAGGTGCAATTTTTGATTAGGGTATTGGTACTTAGGATATTTCCATCTGCTAATTCTATGTCATAGATAGTATCTAGTTCTATAGGAGTAATATTTAGAATTGCGGCAAACGAAGTAGACACAAAACTTTTATCTGCTCCAGAATCAAATAATATCTTAGCATCTGGTGCGTGGGAATTGCACCAGGCTTTACCTCTCAAGGGATCTTGAGAAGCTTACAACCCCCACCAGGCAGTGTACCTGATTGATGTAGTATAGTATAATGACAAGTACCGGTTGATTGATCGTTCAGCTAGGAATAGTGTCGCTAGGATTAGAAAACCTAAAGACTAGGTCTAGAGACGAGGGATGATTCTTTTTGTATTTTTATATTTTTTAGAAAGCAAATTATAATCTCGGGTTTGAAGGATTTGGGCGGAATTAGTTGCTAGTCAACTAACCCAATACTAAAATGCAATCAAAATAAAATACTAGAAATGAAAATAAACTAAATTAAACTAAGGTTGTGAGCAATATATGGGAGAAATGTGTTTACTTAGATTTCACTACTCCCTAGATATCTTTTACATGTTAATTACTTGTTATAGTTGCGTGGATGACGAATTGTATTCCTTAATACCATTCATGGGGTGGCGTACTTACTTCCCCAATCCTATGAGTGCCTACTTCACTCCTATGTCGAGCCGGCTAAGAAGCTCCTAACATGGGATCATTAGAATTTACTCATGCATTAAATACAACCAATAAAACCTACTACACATCGGTTCATGTTCCCTAAGACGTTCAAGCATGTTACACAATGGAGATCTGCCAGTTTTCTTAAGCCTGACATTGAAATCATTCATCCAATACAACCATAAACAAGTAATCAACACATAATTAACATCTAGGTTTCATTACATCTAAGCAAATACAAGATAGATCTAGCCTAGCATGTTGAAATCAAGACAAGCACAATGTAACAACCCGATATTTTCCACGTCTACGTTTATTTTTTTTCAACTTTGGAAATTCACTATTCATCGATTACTATTCATCAAAACACTATTCATTATTTTACTATTCATCGTTTTTGATGTCCGTTTGATATTCTGAGAAACATTTGAAAATTTTACTATTCACAGAACACTATTCATTCCGGAAGAAATTCCACTATTCACGTGCATTATCAGTAAGGACCTCTCATACGGACTAGAATAGTCTGCATATCATCATAATGTCATTTACATGCTATACCACTCTTAGGATTCTCAAATTAATATATTTAGTATATTTAACGTTTTACGTATAAGTATTTATAATTAAACGTTAACACCCGGTTTATACACGACGAATATATCTAAATATTCCCACAATGGTCCCGACATATTTTTATATCCATTTTAACATCATAAAAGTTATAACATTCAGTTACCCAGTATTTTGGAAATTTATTTTATTTAGAACGTACGCGTATGAATATAACGACGGTTTTCGTGAAAACTAAACAATAATCACCCGATCACTCAGTAAATGTACCCAACATATTTTTAATATGTTTTTAACATTATTATGACTTTTATTTCATCCCGGTTAACTTCGTGAACGTTTATTGCTATTAAAACCGGTACCCGATTTTAACGAATAACGCGTAATAACACTTAACGCTACACTATATTTTCTAAGTGATCAAAACCGTTTTGGCTACTCCTTTTCACACCCAAAACCAGCCATGAAACACCCCTTTAACCATGTGCATTGAATTCTATTATATTACTAATAAACCTCTAAAACATTACTTAACCAAAAACCTAAAATCATAAACTACACTTTTTAGTAAGATAGAAAATTTTCTCATCTCTTCCCCACTCTTGCAAACCCACGACCTCATCACCACTCCATGATCCATCCATGGTTTTTCAAAAGCTAAAGCATCAAACTTGTTCATTATACTTACCTAATCAAGAATCAAGCAACAAAAACACAAGAACAACAAGCATAATCATCATCTAATCATCTCATTTTATCAAGTAAGTTATCAACTTTATTTTTACATGAAACATCTTATATTTACTTGTATTACATGATTTCCATGCTAAAAACCATGTACAACTAGCTATACCACCATTTATTTTGTCAAAAATGGAACATACAAACCCTAACTTTTTAGTTATGCATCCCCTAGCTCTAATAACTTGGTTAGGAGTCCATGGCACCCTAAGAAGGTGTATGGTAAGATTAGATTAGTCATGTGGTGATTACAAGAGGTTTGGTGATGGTAGAAATTAGTTTTTAACCTTGAAAACTTGATTTGGAACCTATTTTAGACATGCTGTCCCGTTTTGTAAAAATCTGGAAAATCAGTAAACACCAAGGAAACTTTGGCAAAATTTTTAGAAAATACTTTCAAAAACGAATCCGTAGGCGAAAGAACGGATTAAAAAGAGTCTATAACGAAGGAGTTATGATTTTTGCAAGATTGTTGACGAAAAGTATTTTCTGGAAATTAGTTGCTGTTGGACGTTTTTCGTCGGTCAAAAAGAGGCTTTAGACGTAACCCGGAGGAGCCGAGCTTTCCAAAATATATTACTACATACTAAGACGTAACCGTGGACATAAAGAACAAGTAAAACGGACAAGTAACGACAAAGATATACACGTTTGAATATCGGCTAAAACCACTTTATATTTGACAGCTTTTATTAAATTTTGGCGCAAAAACTACGAAGTACATTTTCAAGCTAGAAGTAATATTAAGTACCAAGCTTTATAACTAATGTAGTATTAGTTATCACGAGTATGTTTTCATCATTTCAAAGATTACAATCCGAGTATTTCAACACTAACATGGAAACATACGATATATATATATATATAAGTATATATATATTACAACTAGCTTATTATATTTTCTAATAGCAATATTTTTCCAAATTCTTGGATTATATATTTTGATAACACAAGTGTTTTTACAAAGAGTAGAGTGGTATAGGGAACATGTGCATGTACATTCCTTTCTTCATTTCATGATCTAAAGTAGATCATATCATTCATTTAGGTTGCGGATAGAGTGCGCGCCTTACTTTAGTTCATACCTTTTTGTTATCATATCGCTTATATCAGGTGAGTATTCACGAACCCCTTTTTCTAACTATTTTAATCGCTTTGGGGTGGATGCATGAATTATTACTTGAACTCTTTGAACATTGTTTTGAACCCTTTGATTATTATGAACTCTTTTGACTTGTCTTGACCTTATAACTTGTTTTGAACTTTTGAACTTAATGTACCGTACGTACTATGACCTAAGTCTCGCCATTTTTGGTGGAGCGTGCAAAGTCTCACCTTATTGGTGGAGCGTTCTTAACCCTAAAGTCTCACCTTATTGGTGGAGCGTGCTAAGTCTCCCATGTTTGGAGCGTTCTTAATCTTATATAATAGTTGTATGATGTACTGTTCGTACATTCGCATTGTTCGACGCCTATTAGTAGTATGGATAGCGCTATTAGAGGTCGGCCAACCTCTCGTCCACTATGTTACGGGACGCATATTATTTAATTAGGGGCTTTGCATGGCATACATTATTATATAGGTGGTGCTTATATTGTGACTTATTATGACCGCGGACACTTGACTACAAGACATAATACTTGACAACGCCTTTGGCTTGTGAACTTTCTCTAATGGTTTCTCATATTAAATAAAACGTTTATACTCACCAACTATTTTCATAGTTGACCCGTTTTCTCTCATGTATTTCAGGTGATCGTCAGTAAGCTTGTCAGCAAGGTCTTGCATAATGAAGTTTTCACATGTCACTTCTTTTCATTATGTATTAAAATACCATCTTTTGGGAATCAAACTTATGTCATATATTTGCCAAGGTCGGCAATAACAACGTTGTAATGTTATACTTTTCCTTAATGTAAATTATGGTATTGTCTTATTTCTCTTTGGTGATGTATATCGATTTCGTTGCACCTCGTGTTTCCGCCTTCGGCGAGGGTGTGACAGATTGGCATCAGAGCCAGAGGTTATAGAGAATGCCGATTTTTCTAAAATAAAAATCGCAACTATAACCAAAGTAACATTTTTCTTAAATACCAAAAATGATACGAGTCGACTAGTCTTAGCATTGCATTATTAATCCTCAAGTATGCATAGCCTGATCACCTATGTATAATTCAGGAAGAATCATGCGATGAAGGGAGTAGTAGTCAAAGATCATGTTTGGTCGGGTCTAGAGAGTCTGGTCACCTGAAGTTGCATTGGTCGGGTGGGTATGCATAACCTGTTTATATGTTTCAGTTTCTGTTACCGTACCTTATATATGCCTTCATGTATATACTTTCTCCTTGCTACCTTATGCCCCATTAGATTAAGCATGCCTTTGTTTCCATCATTTTGCGATCTCCATGTCACGACTGTTATTGTACCGTACATCCTCCGTCATCTTTCATGTGTCGCTCACTCAACCAACTATTTTTGTCTATCGCAGAGACATGGCCGCAATAAACCCTCCGAATGACACTGCTGCTGGATTAGCAGACCTCCTCACTCAGATTGTTGCGCACATTGATGCTGGACGGACTAATAATGGAGCAGGTGCCTCGAACAACGGTCAGGGATGCAACTATAAGACTTTCATGACGTGCAAACCAATGGAATTTTATGGCACTGAGGGTGCCATTGGACTGCTATCATGGTTTGAGAATGTTGAGTCGAAACTCAGCATCACTAAATGTGCTGAAGGAGATAAGGTTGAGTTCTCTGCGGGTCTGCTTCAAGGTCGAGCATTGACTTGGTGGAACAACCAGCTACAGACTCAAGGAAGAGAGGCTGCAAATGGATTATCTTGGAAAGCATTTAAGAAACTACTAACTGACGAGTACTGCAGAAAAGATGAAGTGGAGAAGCTGGAAGTGGAATTTTGGAACCACTTGATGGTAGGAGTAGAAGTTGACAAGTACACGGCCCGTTTCCATGAGCTAACTAAGATGGTTCCTCATATGGTCTCCACTGTGGAGAAGCTGATTGATCGATATGTTTGGGGGTTGATTCCTGAAATCAGGAGGGATGTCACTTCATCAAACCCAACCACTCTGCAAGCTGCTGTGGGCATGGCATACCGCTTGACAAATGATGTGATCAGGTCTGGTGGACTAACGAAAGGAAACGATGGAGGACGAAAGAGACAGGAAGATCAGCAAAGAAGCCGTGATCAAGACCAACAGGACAAGAGACAACGAGTAATGGGAAACTACGGAGCAACAACTCAAGGGCCCAGAAGATATGCTGGTTCACATCCTATGTGTACTCGATGTAACTACCACCACTCAGGAGACTGCCCAAGATGCACCAAATGCGGACAGTCGGGTCACTTCATGCGAAATTGCTCAAACAGGACTGTGAACCAAGGACCAAGGCCAGCATGTTACGAGTGTGGAAGTTTGGATCATCTCAGAAATACCTGTCCAAAGTTGAAAAGAACTCCCAACCAAGGACAGAATCGTCCAAATCTGGCGTTGGCAGTTGAAGGCCCTCAAGATCAGAATGTTGAAATTCCCCCTGCACGTGGCCGAGCTTACTTCCTAGGGAATCATTTAACCCCACAGAATCAGGACAATATGCCGGGTACATTCTTTTGAACAACCTCCTTACTTCTTAATCTTGAGTGCATAACTTATTTTTATTTCTTACCAAGTTCACGACATTGATATAATCCGAGACCTAGCGTTTTCGACCTTAGTTGCTTCATCAAATTTAACAGCGAGCACATACACCTATAGAATGGATGAATTGAATCTCGAGGACGAGATTCCTTTTAAGGTTGGTAGAATGTAACAACCCGATATTTTCCACGTCTACGTTTATTTTTTTTCAACTTTGGAAATTCACTATTCATCGATTACTATTCATCAAAACACTATTCATTATTTTACTATTTATCGTTTTTGATGTCCGTTTGATATTCTGAGAAACATTTGAAAATTTTACTATTCACAGAACACTATTCATTCCGGAAGAAATTCCACTATTCACGTGCATTATCAGTAAGGACCTCTCATACGGACTAGAATAGTCTGCATATCATCATAATGTCATTTACATGCTATACCACTCTTAGGATTCTCAAATTAATATATTTAGTATATTTAACGTTTTACGTATAAGTATTTATAATTAAACGTTAACACCCGGTTTATACACGACGAATATATCTAAATATTCCCACAATGGTCCCGACATATTTTTATATCCATTTTAACATCATAAAAGTTATAACATTCAGTTACCCAGTATTTTGGAAATTTATTTTATTTAGAACGTACGCGTATGAATATAACGACGGTTTTCGTGAAAACTAAACAATAATCACCCGATGACTCAGTAAATGTACCCAACATATTTTTAATATGTTTTTAACATTATTATGACTTTTATTTCATCCCGGTTAACTTCGTGAACGTTTATTGCTATTAAAACCGGTACCCGATTTTAACGAATAACGCGTAATAACACTTAACGCTACACTATATTTTCTAAGTGATCAAAACCGTTTTGGCTACTCCTTTTCACACCCAAAACCAGCCATGAAACACCCCTTTAACCATGTGCATTGAATTCTATTATATTACTAATAAACCTCTAAAACATTACTTAACCAAAAACCTAAAATCATAAACTACACTTTTTAGTAAGATAGAAAATTTTCTCATCTCTTCCCCACTCTTGCAAACCCACGACCTCATCACCACTCCATGATCCATCCATGGTTTTTCAAAAGCTAAAGCATCAAACTTGTTCATTATACTTACCTAATCAAGAATCAAGCAACAAAAACACAAGAACAACAAGCATAATCATCATCTAATCATCTCATTTTATCAAGTAAGTTATCAACTTTATTTTTACATGAAACATCTTATATTTACTTGTATTACATGATTTCCATGCTAAAAACCATGTACAACTAGCTATACCACCATTTATTTTGTCAAAAATGGAACATACAAACCCTAACTTTTTAGTTATGCATCCCCTAGCTCTAATAACTTGGTTAGGAGTCCATGGCACCCTAAGAAGGTGTATGGTAAGATTAGATTAGTCATGTGGTGATTACAAGAGGTTTGGTGATGGTAGAAATTAGTTTTTAACCTTGAAAACTTGATTTGGAACCTATTTTAGACATGCTGTCCCGTTTTGTAAAAATCTGGAAAATCAGTAAACACCAAGGAAACTTTGGCAAAATTTTTAGAAAATACTTTCAAAAACGAATCCGTAGGCGAAAGAACGGATTAAAAAGAGTCTATAACGAAGGAGTTATGATTTTTGCAAGATTGTTGACGAAAAGTATTTTCTGGAAATTAGTTGCTGTTGGACGTTTTTCGTCGGTCAAAAAGAGGCTTTAGACGTAACCCGGAGGAGCCGAGCTTTCCAAAATATATTACTACATACTAAGACGTAACCGTGGACATAAAGAACAAGTAAAACGGACAAGTAACGACAAAGATATACACGTTTGAATATCGGCTAAAACCACTTTATATTTGACAGCTTTTATTAAATTTTGGCGCAAAAACTACGAAGTACATTTTCAAGCTAGAAGTAATATTAAGTACCAAGCTTTATAACTAATGTAGTATTAGTTATCACGAGTATGTTTTCATCATTTCAAAGATTACAATCCGAGTATTTCAACACTAACATGGAAACATACGATATATATATATATAAGTATATATATATTACAACTAGCTTATTATATTTTCTAATAGCAATATTTTTCCAAATTCTTGGATTATATATTTTGATAACACAAGTGTTTTTACAAAGAGTAGAGTGGTATAGGGAACATGTGCATGTACATTCCTTTCTTCATTTCATGATCTAAAGTAGATCATATCATTCATTTAGGTTGCGGATAGAGTGCGCGCCTTACTTTAGTTCATACCTTTTTGTTATCATATCGCTTATATCAGGTGAGTATTCACGAACCCCTTTTTCTAACTATTTTAATCGCTTTGGGGTGGATGCATGAATTATTACTTGAACTCTTTGAACATTGTTTTGAACCCTTTGATTATTATGAACTCTTTTGACTTGTCTTGACCTTATAACTTGTTTTGAACTTTTGAACTTAATGTACCGTACGTACTATGACCTAAGTCTCGCCATTTTTGGTGGAGCGTGCAAAGTCTCACCTTATTGGTGGAGCGTTCTTAACCCTAAAGTCTCACCTTATTGGTGGAGCGTGCTAAGTCTCCCATGTTTGGAGCGTTCTTAATCTTATATAATAGTTGTATGATGTACTGTTCGTACATTCGCATTGTTCGACGCCTATTAGTAGTATGGATAGCGCTATTAGAGGTCGGCCAACCTCTCGTCCACTATGTTACGGGACGCATATTATTTAATTAGGGGCTTTGCATGGCATACATTATTATATAGGTGGTGCTTATATTGTGACTTATTATGACCGCGGACACTTGACTACAAGACATAATACTTGACAACGCCTTTGGCTTGTGAACTTTCTCTAATGGTTTCTCATATTAAATAAAACGTTTATACTCACCAACTATTTTCATAGTTGACCCGTTTTCTCTCATGTATTTCAGGTGATCGTCAGTAAGCTTGTCAGCAAGGTCTTGCATAATGAAGTTTTCACATGTCACTTCTTTTCATTATGTATTAAAATACCATCTTTTGGGAATCAAACTTATGTCATATATTTGCCAAGGTCGGCAATAACAACGTTGTAATGTTATACTTTTCCTTAATGTAAATTATGGTATTGTCTTATTTCTCTTTGGTGATGTATATCGATTTCGTTGCACCTCGTGTTTCCGCCTTCGGCGAGGGTGTGACAGATTGGCATCAGAGCCAGAGGTTATAGAGAATGCCGATTTTTCTAAAATAAAAATCGCAACTATAACCAAAGTAACATTTTTCTTAAATACCAAAAATGATACGAGTCGACTAGTCTTAGCATTGCATTATTAATCCTCAAGTATGCATAGCCTGATCACCTATGTATAATTCAGGAAGAATCATGCGATGAAGGGAGTAGTAGTCAAAGATCATGTTTGGTCGGGTCTAGAGAGTCTGGTCACCTGAAGTTGCATTGGTCGGGTGGGTATGCATAACCTGTTTATATGTTTCAGTTTCTGTTACCGTACCTTATATATGCCTTCATGTATATACTTTCTCCTTGCTACCTTATGCCCCATTAGATTAAGCATGCCTTTGTTTCCATCATTTTGCGATCTCCATGTCACGACTGTTATTGTACCGTACATCCTCCGTCATCTTTCATGTGTCGCTCACTCAACCAACTATTTTTGTCTATCGCAGAGACATGGCCGCAATAAACCCTCCGAATGACACTGCTGCTGGATTAGCAGACCTCCTCACTCAGATTGTTGCGCACATTGATGCTGGACGGACTAATAATGGAGCAGGTGCCTCGAACAACGGTCAGGGATGCAACTATAAGACTTTCATGACGTGCAAACCAATGGAATTTTATGGCACTGAGGGTGCCATTGGACTGCTATCATGGTTTGAGAATGTTGAGTCGAAACTCAGCATCACTAAATGTGCTGAAGGAGATAAGGTTGAGTTCTCTGCGGGTCTGCTTCAAGGTCGAGCATTGACTTGGTGGAACAACCAGCTACAGACTCAAGGAAGAGAGGCTGCAAATGGATTATCTTGGAAAGCATTTAAGAAACTACTAACTGACGAGTACTGCAGAAAAGATGAAGTGGAGAAGCTGGAAGTGGAATTTTGGAACCACTTGATGGTAGGAGTAGAAGTTGACAAGTACACGGCCCGTTTCCATGAGCTAACTAAGATGGTTCCTCATATGGTCTCCACTGTGGAGAAGCTGATTGATCGATATGTTTGGGGGTTGATTCCTGAAATCAGGAGGGATGTCACTTCATCAAACCCAACCACTCTGCAAGCTGCTGTGGGCATGGCATACCGCTTGACAAATGATGTGATCAGGTCTGGTGGACTAACGAAAGGAAACGATGGAGGACGAAAGAGACAGGAAGATCAGCAAAGAAGCCGTGATCAAGACCAACAGGACAAGAGACAACGAGTAATGGGAAACTACGGAGCAACAACTCAAGGGCCCAGAAGATATGCTGGTTCACATCCTATGTGTACTCGATGTAACTACCACCACTCAGGAGACTGCCCAAGATGCACCAAATGCGGACAGTCGGGTCACTTCATGCGAAATTGCTCAAACAGGACTGTGAACCAAGGACCAAGGCCAGCATGTTACGAGTGTGGAAGTTTGGATCATCTCAGAAATACCTGTCCAAAGTTGAAAAGAACTCCCAACCAAGGACAGAATCGTCCAAATCTGGCGTTGGCAGTTGAAGGCCCTCAAGATCAGAATGTTGAAATTCCCCCTGCACGTGGCCGAGCTTACTTCCTAGGGAATCATTTAACCCCACAGAATCAGGACAATATGCCGGGTACATTCTTTTGAACAACCTCCTTACTTCTTAATCTTGAGTGCATAACTTATTTTTATTTCTTACCAAGTTCACGACATTGATATAATCCGAGACCTAGCGTTTTCGACCTTAGTTGCTTCATCAAATTTAACAGCGAGCACATACACCTATAGAATGGATGAATTGAATCTCGAGGACGAGATTCCTTTTAAGGTTGGTAGAATGTAACAACCCGATATTTTCCACGTCTACGTTTATTTTTTTTCAACTTTGGAAATTCACTATTCATCGATTACTATTCATCAAAACACTATTCATTATTTTACTATTCATCGTTTTTGATGTCCGTTTGATATTCTGAGAAACATTTGAAAATTTTACTATTCACAGAACACTATTCATTCCGGAAGAAATTCCACTATTCACGTGCATTATCAGTAAGGACCTCTCATACGGACTAGAATAGTCTGCATATCATCATAATGTCATTTACATGCTATACCACTCTTAGGATTCTCAAATTAATATATTTAGTATATTTAACGTTTTACGTATAAGTATTTATAATTAAACGTTAACACCCGGTTTATACACGACGAATATATCTAAATATTCCCACAATGGTCCCGACATATTTTTATATCCATTTTAACATCATAAAAGTTATAACATTCAGTTACCCAGTATTTTGGAAATTTATTTTATTTAGAACGTACGCGTATGAATATAACGACGGTTTTCGTGAAAACTAAACAATAATCACCCGATCACTCAGTAAATGTACCCAACATATTTTTAATATGTTTTTAACATTATTATGACTTTTATTTCATCCCGGTTAACTTCGTGAACGTTTATTGCTATTAAAACCGGTACCCGATTTTAACGAATAACGCGTAATAACACTTAACGCTACACTATATTTTCTAAGTGATCAAAACCGTTTTGGCTACTCCTTTTCACACCCAAAACCAGCCATGAAACACCCCTTTAACCATGTGCATTGAATTCTATTATATTACTAATAAACCTCTAAAACATTACTTAACCAAAAACCTAAAATCATAAACTACACTTTTTAGTAAGATAGAAAATTTTCTCATCTCTTCCCCACTCTTGCAAACCCACGACCTCATCACCACTCCATGATCCATCCATGGTTTTTCAAAAGCTAAAGCATCAAACTTGTTCATTATACTTACCTAATCAAGAATCAAGCAACAAAAACACAAGAACAACAAGCATAATCATCATCTAATCATCTCATTTTATCAAGTAAGTTATCAACTTTATTTTTACATGAAACATCTTATATTTACTTGTATTACATGATTTCCATGCTAAAAACCATGTACAACTAGCTATACCACCATTTATTTTGTCAAAAATGGAACATACAAACCCTAACTTTTTAGTTATGCATCCCCTAGCTCTAATAACTTGGTTAGGAGTCCATGGCACCCTAAGAAGGTGTATGGTAAGATTAGATTAGTCATGTGGTGATTACAAGAGGTTTGGTGATGGTAGAAATTAGTTTTTAACCTTGAAAACTTGATTTGGAACCTATTTTAGACATGCTGTCCCGTTTTGTAAAAATCTGGAAAATCAGTAAACACCAAGGAAACTTTGGCAAAATTTTTAGAAAATACTTTCAAAAACGAATCCGTAGGCGAAAGAACGGATTAAAAAGAGTCTATAACGAAGGAGTTATGATTTTTGCAAGATTGTTGACGAAAAGTATTTTCTGGAAATTAGTTGCTGTTGGACGTTTTTCGTCGGTCAAAAAGAGGCTTTAGACGTAACCCGGAGGAGCCGAGCTTTCCAAAATATATTACTACATACTAAGACGTAACCGTGGACATAAAGAACAAGTAAAACGGACAAGTAACGACAAAGATATACACGTTTGAATATCGGCTAAAACCACTTTATATTTGACAGCTTTTATTAAATTTTGGCGCAAAAACTACGAAGTACATTTTCAAGCTAGAAGTAATATTAAGTACCAAGCTTTATAACTAATGTAGTATTAGTTATCACGAGTATGTTTTCATCATTTCAAAGATTACAATCCGAGTATTTCAACACTAACATGGAAACATACGATATATATATATATAAGTATATATATATTACAACTAGCTTATTATATTTTCTAATAGCAATATTTTTCCAAATTCTTGGATTATATATTTTGATAACACAAGTGTTTTTACAAAGAGTAGAGTGGTATAGGGAACATGTGCATGTACATTCCTTTCTTCATTTCATGATCTAAAGTAGATCATATCATTCATTTAGGTTGCGGATAGAGTGCGCGCCTTACTTTAGTTCATACCTTTTTGTTATCATATCGCTTATATCAGGTGAGTATTCACGAACCCCTTTTTCTAACTATTTTAATCGCTTTGGGGTGGATGCATGAATTATTACTTGAACTCTTTGAACATTGTTTTGAACCCTTTGATTATTATGAACTCTTTTGACTTGTCTTGACCTTATAACTTGTTTTGAACTTTTGAACTTAATGTACCGTACGTACTATGACCTAAGTCTCGCCATTTTTGGTGGAGCGTGCAAAGTCTCACCTTATTGGTGGAGCGTTCTTAACCCTAAAGTCTCACCTTATTGGTGGAGCGTGCTAAGTCTCCCATGTTTGGAGCGTTCTTAATCTTATATAATAGTTGTATGATGTACTGTTCGTACATTCGCATTGTTCGACGCCTATTAGTAGTATGGATAGCGCTATTAGAGGTCGGCCAACCTCTCGTCCACTATGTTACGGGACGCATATTATTTAATTAGGGCTTTGCATGGCATACATTATTATATAGGTGGTGCTTATATTGTGACTTATTATGACCGCGGACACTTGACTACAAGACATAATACTTGACAACGCCTTTGGCTTGTGAACTTTCTCTAATGGTTTCTCATATTAAATAAAACGTTTATACTCACCAACTATTTTCATAGTTGACCCGTTTTCTCTCATGTATTTCAGGTGATCGTCAGTAAGCTTGTCAGCAAGGTCTTGCATAATGAAGTTTTCACATGTCACTTCTTTTCATTATGTATTAAAATACCATCTTTTGGGAATCAAACTTATGTCATATATTTGCCAAGGTCGGCAATAACAACGTTGTAATGTTATACTTTTCCTTAATGTAAATTATGGTATTGTCTTATTTCTCTTTGGTGATGTATATCGATTTCGTTGCACCTCGTGTTTCCGCCTTCGGCGAGGGTGTGACACACAAGATATAGACAACCAACACATAGACATATTGATTGAATTAAGAGAAGACTTATCTCAATAGCACATGAAAGGATTCAAGGGGTGAAAACCCTTGAATTTACTGTAAAATACGAGCTAGGGTTCACAAAGTTCGGCCCTAGGGTTTCTCCACACAAGTTCCTCTTTTATGAATGAAAAATAGAAAACTATATATAGAGTTTAGAAGGTGACGGCGTCAAGAACAAATGTTTGACGCCGTCATCTCGTCGCCAAATAGTTCCTCGGACTGCCTAGATCTGGGTCTGACGCCGTCATGTGGTCTCCTTATGCAGGCCGTCATAATTTTAACTCTTGAGGCCCTTTTTGTGACGCCGTCAGGTTTGTACTGGGTCGTCACCAAATTAACTCTTGACGCCGTCATGCTTTTCCTCTTGACACCGTCATACACTGTTCTCAGCATGGAAAATTAAGTCTTTGGCTTTTTCTTCACTTTTATGCTCCAAAAACGTCCGAATTGCTTCCTTTTCCAGATTTCACTCCCAAAGTACCTAAAATCACAAAAGGAACGATTTAGGGCAATATTTGATCAAATAAATTCAATTCTAGGCTTAAATGACCCCCTAAAAGTGGTTCATTTTTCGCCTCATCATATACCCTTACACTTGAGATTTTCTTGTCCTCAAGCAAATGCGCTTTTATTCTAATCAAAATACAAGTTAGGGGTCATTTAACACTAATATAAAAGTAATTACAACAAATAATCATTCCACTAAAGACCAAAGACAAGCACGGAGGTCATATACTAGCACCTCACAAATAGTGTTTAGATACTCACATCTCTCGGGTGTAATAAAGTAATATCACAATATGGAAATGGTAAACATCTCTCACTACCTGTCATAGCAAAATAGATTACCATAGGCTTGGGAAAGGATCAAACCTCCACCACATGGCGTAAGCACCTAGGATAAACTATCAAAGAGGTCTTTTAAAGGGTTGTAACGTTAGGTGTAGGGATATGAAATACACGGTTTTGTTGGATATAGGCAGTCTTTACTGGTGGCGAGTTAACAATCTTGGTTAATTACATGTACAATATGGCGTTGCTAAGCCAAGACTAGACTCGACTTAAGCTAATAAATGAAAAATAAGAAAAACATAAAACAAACATAGAATGAAAAGGGATGGTAGTCCGTATGTTTTTCTCTTTTTCTTTTTCTATTTTTTTCTTCTTTTTCTTGTTTTTTCGATTTTTTTTTTTTTTTTTTTTTTTTTTTTTTTTTTTTTTTTTTTTTTTTGCATACACTCTTACCGTACCATCCAAAATAATACATCATAGGGAATGAATATTCCCCTTACACTTGAATTTTAACATACTTTACAATAAACTAATCTAATGACTCGAATTAAGATAATCAAAACACTTGGAGCACTTTTAAGATTAACGTACATATGGGGGTAATAGATGATGTTCTTCCCCATTACTCCATAAAATAAGTACTTTACCCATGAGTCCCAATCGTCCCAAAACAATATGTACAAGGATATGACTCGACTTAGTAACCATGTAATCAATTAGATAATTAACTTAGGGTTTAACAAATAACAATAATGCACTAAAGATGAGTGCATACACGGAAGGCTAAGGCGATTTAGGTGTACATTTAAGTGGGGTGTAACAAATTCTTCCTTTAAGTAAAATGCTTAAAGTTAGAAACGAAAAGATAGGCTCGGAGGGGTGTACTAGGGGTATCGTGTACTAAAAATGAGTACAACGCTAAGGGTGTGGGAAAAATTAGTTGACTTAACTAGCCAAGTAATATGACTTAAATGGTCAAGTAATTATGATACGGGTTTTAACACAAGGGTGATCCTAATGCCTCTTATCATGTAGTAAATCCTACTACACGAATGTAGTCTCACTAGCGGTCTCGGGATGCATCACTAACGCAAGTTCTAGAATCTAAATGCTACCGGTACACTCATAAGCACTAATAGTAAATGCTTTTCTTATCAAATCTAAAGGCGAACCTCACATATTTGGGTGGAAAATTTTTCTGAATGATATGGTTATGTGCTAGTCATACAATCTCCTATCCATGAGACGCTTGCTATGGCTAAAGTTTCACTCCTAAATGTTGTAAAAAAAATTAAATTTGGCGCTAAAATTGCACTAACAAGTATTTCTCATAGTTTTATTACACATCTACCATCAAACAAACAAACTCAAGCGAAAGTGTATCTGTAAGGTATCATCATTTTACCCTCCCCTTATACTTAAGACGAACATTGTCCCCAATGTTCAAGTAAAGAATGTAAAAGTAAAATAAGTAAAAAGAATGAAATCAAACACTCCCCTGATTCGCTCGGTATGGATTATAAGGTGGCCAGGTTAAATCTTCCTCCAAGAAAATGAACAATCAAAGCTTCCCTTCCAGAAAAATAAATCATCTTCTTGTCATACGTAACCTGTAAATCCTGAGAAAACAGACAAGGCAACCTCGCATAAAATCGGCGGCAATCTACATATGCTAATAAATCCTAGAAAACAAAATAAGATATAATGCTTGTGGAATGATGTTTGCAGATTTCCTGGAGATTATAAAACTAATAATTCAACAAAAACTTTAAAACTCCGTTAGAAAAACAAAACCGGTAAAATTTCCATATTTTTACACGTGACGCCGTCAAGAGTAAACTCATGACGCCGTCAGAAGTGGCCTGCAGAAATTCTTATGTTAAATTTCCTGAAAATTTCTGGAAAAACTTGGTTCTACTTCCTGGAAAATCCTGCAAAACTTCATTATGACTCGATACAAGCATTTGACTCTAACAAATACGAATATACATGTTCATTTAAAAATTGTGGAGAATCATGATCGGTTTGTTTCTTAAAAACATATTTGGGGTTTCCCTTACACTTATCTTTTGCAAAAATACCTTTGGGTGAAGTTAAGACTAAGCCAAAATAACAAAGTAAATTATTTCTACTATTTAGTTTTGAAACATGATCTACCAACAATAAAAATAAAGCATGCATACGGAAGCAAATAACAAACAAACAAAATAAAAATCACACAAAACATGGGTTGCCTCCCAAGAAGCGCTTTTCTTTATTTACGAGTCTTGTAGCTAGACTCAAGGTCACGGGTTACTACGTGACCTCATCGGTTTCACTCTCTAGGTCGTCTTCTAAACCAGGTTTGTACTCCGGACCTAGTTGCAAGCATTCTTTGTAGAAACCAAGCATCTTATTCTTCACATACTCTACTCCTCTACGTCTATCCTCATCATTCCTATAATAAGCCGCTTGTTTGTGTTCCTTTTCTATATTAGAAAGGAGGCGGTATTGCTCAATCTTGTAGGGCATTTGGTAGGCAATCTCATCATTCTCTTCCTTGAATCTAACTATCCCTAAAGTCGGATCATAACTCATCCTAGTGGCCTCAACAAATGGTTTTCCGAATATTACTTGGCTTAGGCAATCATCTATCACCGGACGAGTGTCTTCTACTATCATAAAATCGATCTCATAAGTGAAATTACCTATAATCACATGCAATCCCTTCACTCTTCCTACAAAATTACTTATCAAATTCTTATTGGGCATCATCCTATAATCAAGTTGTTTCTTCATCACCCAATTGTAGTAAGTCCTAGTCATGATGTTTACAGGGGATCTAGGATCGATGTAAGCTTTCCATATATGCATATGCCCGATGTTGCATGGTATGTTGATGTTAGAGGGGTCTCCCATTTTGAAAAGGGGCGTGCTAAGGATATATGGTGTCTCGGGACTATCAAATAAATCCTTATGGTACTCCCGTTCTTCTTTGGTGGGCAACTTATCAAAGTGATTTTCTATAGTCTCTACTTCCTCTAACTCCTCTCCCTTATTAACCTCAACTTCCCTAATTTCATCCCTAGTCTCGGTTTCTATTTCAACTTCATCTTTGTTACTTTCTTCCATATTCTTATCTATTGGCTTAATGGTGACAACATTGACAAAGTGAACATGTTTGGATGATGAGGGGTCCTTAATTTGGATTCCGTTATTGGTGTCCCTAGTGTCCTTCCTAGGCGTAGTTAACGCTTGGTTGTTGAGGGCTTTCAACAAGTTGTCTATCTTGTTGGTCGTCTCCGTTTGTTGTTGTTTGAAATAGGCTTCAAACCTAGCTATGCGAGCCTCTTGAGATGCCATGAACTTAGACATCAATCCTTCAAGATTGTTGGTACTACCATAGTTGTTAAAAGGATTGTTGTTGAAAGTACGGTTGGAGGGTGGACCGTTTGGTTGGTAACGATTTGGCGGATTGGAAGAATTGGCTTGATTTTGTTTCCACCTAAGGTTTGGGTGATTTTTCCAAGAGGGGTTGTATGAATGACCGTAAGGGTTTGGCTCGGGTTTGAAAGTGTACCACTTATTTCCCGCTTCGTCGGTACGCGATGATGCGTAGTCCGCAAAAGCTGTTCCGGGGAGTTCCACACAATCACGAGTGTCATGGGGACCACTACATAATTCGCATGAAGAAGTGATTTTGTTCACTTGGCTTGAAGGCTTAGGAGCTTCGTAAGATTTCATGAGAAACTTGACTTGGTCCTCAAGTTCCATGATCCTACGGTCGGGAGTGCTAGAGTTGTTCGAAGGCAAAGATATTGCCTTGACTGTTTTGTTCAAATCACGGGGATCATTCCAACTTTCGTTGTCATAGAGAGCAAGATCTTCTATGAGTTCCCATGATTGTTCCGCACTTAGATCACGTAGCTTACCACCGGCCGATTGGTCAATGGCTCGCCTTGTGGAGAGATCGATATGGTCATAGAAGATTTGGACTTGGAGCCAAAGATCTATGCCATGATGAGGGACTTTTTGGAGTAAGTCCTTGAAACGAGTCCATGCTTCATAAAGAGTTTCACCTTGACGTTGTTGGAACATCAAGATGTCATTTCTAAGCTTGGTAGTTCTCCCCGGTGGGAAAAATTGAGCAAGGAAACGAGTGGTGAGATCATCCCATGTGGTGATGGATCCCGCGGGTAAACGTTCAAGCCATTGACTAGCTTAATCACGAAGAGAGAATTGGAATAGGTGTAATCGGGTTGTCTCTCTAGTTGCAACATCTAAGTCTATGGAATCTACGATTTTAAGGAAGTCCTTGAGATGTTGATTTGGATCTTCGGAACGAAGTCCATGGAATGTGATTGGCTCAGAACAGTCAACCTAAATTAACCAAGTATATGGTCAACAAGGTCAAACTACCTAGACCAATGCTTCCGGGTAATAAAGGGTATCACCAGGTCGTTATGTCCCGACGAGGTGTGGATTGTGCTTTAGCGTACTTGTGAGCGGGTGATTATTCACAGAAAAGGGTTGTAATGAGAATTATTTGAGAATTATGAAATGAAATAGCTTAGGAAAGCTATGTGATTGATTACTGGTATTGAGATTAAGGAGAATCGATTTAAAACCTAAAAATGTACGTTTTAATTAAAAACGTACGCTGACGTACGAGAAAGAAAGTACAACTGATGAACGGAAAAGGCTACAAGTGTGAAATTATTATTTTTACAATCCTAGTAAATAAAGAAAATTTTAAGAAAAAGAAAAATTATTTTTACACTATTTAATTATTTATTATTAATTAATTACTAATTATTTATTAATTAACTAATTAAACTAATTAGAATTATTAAAAATACTAAAAAGGCTTAGGAAATTAAGAAAAAATTTACAAATCTAATTAACCATCATAGGAATCCTAAAAAATTATAAAAAGTTGATTTTATGTATTTTTAGACTAATTTACTAATTATTATTATAATTATTAATTAATTTCTAATTAAACTAATTTTATTATAAAAAAAATAGAAAATGAACAGTAGAAATTCTACAAAAATTATAAAAATGTTTTAACTTATATAAAAGCTAGAAAAATTATAAAAACTAGGTGTTACTTTATAAAATCTAATTATGCTATTTAATTCTTAATTATTAATTAATAATTAATTAAACTAAAATTAATTCTAAAAACCACTAAAAGACAAAAGAAAAATCTGGAAAATTTTCTAAAATTACTTTAATATAAAAGAGATTTAATAAAAATATAAAAATGATAAAGTTCTTATAAATAAGCTAAAAAGAAAATTAAAATGATAATTCCTATTAAATAGAAGCTATCACTAAAATTAAAATTGGTTTTTTTTTTTGAGTTTTTTCTTTTTCCAAACTAATTTTACACTAAAAACTAACACTTTTTACAAAAACACTTTTTATGTAAACCAGAAATAAGCACTTTGAGTGCTTATTTGTCCAAACAGTTGACTTTCTTTGACCAAGAAGGGAATTTGGCTCAAATAGAGTTATGTGGGGTCCACAATGGTATATTTTGGTTCCTCTGAGTTATTTGGACAATTATACGCAAGATTTGCTCAAATAAGATGGCTAAATAAGCCAATAATCCACAATAAGCAATTAACTACTTGGAATCTGAGACAGAAATGGGACAACCTTATGAGGGAAAACCAAGTGGGGTCCACTGGTCCTAGGGTCAAACTAATAGTCAACTTTTGAAGCCTTCTAGGAGGGGGGGTTGAAAGAAGCCAAATGGGGGTCTGTGGGACCACTGAGGTGGCCAGAAACCACCACCAAAGTGGTGGTGTTGGATGGTTATCTGCTGTAGCAGGGGGTTGCTTGCCCTGCAGCTGTGTTTAATGATCTGTGGGGCCCATTAGAAAAATCCCAAAAATGTAACAACTGTGGGATCTTAAACTTGAGGTGGGGGGTTGTAAGTAGGGACAAGTTTCAAAGCCTAACTCAAATCACAAAAATCATAAAAATTCTTTGAACTTTTGTAAAAACTGAAGAACATGCACTTTGACTTTTCAAGAAAAACTTGCAATTTGACTTTTCCCAACTTTGATCCTACTAATCTAGTTAGAAATGATATACTAGGCTATACTAACAATGAATTAAGCTATAACAACAATTAAGGAAAGGATTTGGGTGGGTTTGGAACCAACTGTTCCAACAGTGGGTTAAATCAAGGGTATTAACCTTGATTTTGACTTTAGGCTTAATGTAGACTTGTTTTCTTGGTCACATTTACCTAATTTAACATAGGTAAGACTGTTTTGAACACAAGCAACAACAAAATCCTATGGAAACACAGTGATTAACCTAGAACCAAACACCCCTTTAATGAACTTATTATGCAAATTTTCAAGGTGAGACTACATTTAAACACTAGATATTTAAGTTTAACACTATAACATGACTTATCAAACTGAAATGATCATAAATTAACAAGCAAATATCAAAGGAATAATGTAAAGTGAAATGTGGGAATTTCTTACAAAATGGAGTATGGTGGAAACTAGAACAAGGACCCAATGAACACCCTATTGCTCTCCACAGAGCTCTATTACCAATATTCCAATCCAAGCTCAACTCTGAACCATTTATTCTTCCATTTCTTCCTTCTTTTTTATTTTTTTATATTTTTATTTATTTTTTACTGATTTTTCTTATTTTCTTGAAAATGGAACTTGAAACAGGTTTGGTGCCCAATATAACTTATAAAACCTTAACTGAAACTAAATGTGAGCTTATGGAGCAATAGAAACAGGTTTTAACTCTACTTCATACAAACATAAGATTTTCAATAAAACATGAAAAAGTTGAATTTAACATAAAACTTGGATTTCATTCACTAAAAGGTTGATGTTTACACTGATAAAACTTATGGTACAACTAAAAAGCTAAAATGCTACTTGGAAATTAAAGTTTAAAATAAGTAGAAAATTACAAAATAAGCTTAAAAACTACACACCTTTCTCTGCTGCTCATCTTCTCTTTTTATCATCACTTCTAGGGTTTGTTTGACCACTTGACTTTTTCCAATTGAATTCTCAGCCGTAGGATCCCTCAAACAAATCTTAGCCTTTGAATCATGATTTGGCGCCATTTTTTCTTTATCTTGTCACGTTGGGGTTGAATGAGGGCAAGAAATCATTAATTGGTTTTGGAATTTGGTGGAGGCTAGGGAAACAAGTGATGGTGAAGCTGAGGAGGAGGAGGGGTGATTTGGTAATGGCAGGTGAGCAAGTGGGAGGGGGGATTTGGTTGTTTGACATGGGTTGACTGGGAAGGGAGATAAAACGGGGGTGAGTATATTATTGAGGGGGTGTGGGCTGGTGAGTGGTTGGGCCAAGGAAGGGATGGAGTGGGCCTGGTTTGGTGTTGGTTTTAGGGTATTGGATTAGGGTGGTTTTGGTTTGAATTATATTAAGGGTCCGGATTTGGTTTAGTAGTATACACAAGGACCATTTTTAAAATTCCACCAAACACAAGGGACAAAAATGTAATTTTGCCAAAGTATCACCAAGGACCATTCATGCAAAGTTTAAAAATCCAAAAACCGTTTTTGCAATTTTTTTACTTTTCAAAATTCCCAGGGACTATTTCTGCAAATTTCCAAACTCCAGGGGCCAAACATGTGAATTTTCCAAACTTTTCACCCAAAGTCCATTTTTGATAGCTTTTGATTTTTTAAGGACTTGGGTTGACTTTTCTTTCAAAATAAATGCATAGGGACTATTTTTGACAAATTTTGAAACTTGGGGGACTGAAACTGCCAATATTGCAAACTTTGATCGTTTTTCATTTGTTTTTGCTTATTTTGCATTTAAAACACATAAAACACAATCCCTGGGATAATTTCAGTATTTTGATGACTTTTCGATTGTTTTTGTATGTTTTGGCAGTTTAAATACGATAAAAATGATGAGTGTTTGAGCACTCATCAATCCCCCACACTAAACTATTGCTAGTCCCTAGCAATCTTTTTGGAAAACTTCATGGATTTGAAAACTCTTTACCAAAAGCCATCACTTCTGGAGTAGCCAAATGTTTCGATTCAATTAAGAACTATGGTCCACTTGATAACCATATGATTTTTAGGAAACCACCAGCTTTCAACGGTTTTGATTTGTCTTTACCAAGAGCCGTTTGCTCCTGGACTAGCCAACTCTTGATGGACCTAGTCAACATCTTGGTGAGCTGATTACCAATTATGGTTTTTCCACTGCCTTTACCACAAGCCATAATCTTGCGGGCTAGCCAACTCATTCGCTTTTTAGGATATGGCGAGTTGATTTCCCATACAATTTTGGGCAAATTGCAAGCCGTCAACGGATTTGAGTTATCTTTACCAAGAGCCGTTTGCTCCTGGATTAGCCAATCCCTTTGTCGGTTAGACATGACGGACTGATAACCACAAAAATTTTGAAATAAAGTGAAAAAAAATTTGAAAATTTTGGCAAAAAACGGGGGTACTTGAAAGTATTTTGATAAAATTCGCTAGAATTCCCCCCCCCCCCCCCCCCCCCCCACACTTAGAAATGAATATTGTCCTCAATATTCAAAGTCCCGGCTATTATGCCGACTCTTTGAACGTAAAAAGCCAAGATTCGAATCTAACTGTGGAAACACCATATTTCACTTTATTTCTATATATACACACTTTTTTTTTTTTTTTTTTTTTTTGAACTTATATACATATATACATTTTTCAAACAGTGGGGGGTTGGCCATTCCCCCACACTAGGGTGGTAGAAAGTAGAAAGAAATCAGAGATATGGGTGAAAACCCGTATTGTGTTATTGTTTTTGTTCATCGAGTCGCTAGCTTGACTCGATCCCCGAATTCAATTGTCCTTGGGGAAAGTTTGGAGATCCGGGACAACCATGGATAGTATGTCTTCTCCAAAATAATGTTTCAAACGATGCCCATTCACTTTGAAATTTGGACCGTCATTTTGAGATAATTCGACAGTGCCATAAGGATAAACCTTAGCGATAGTGAATGGACCAGTCCATCAGGTTTTTAGCTTTCCCGAGAAGATCTTGAGTCTAGAGTTGAAAAGAAGGACTCGATCACCAACGTTGAAAACGCGGTTCTTGATTTTTGAGTCATGAATCTTCTTTGTCTTTTCTTTGTAGATCAAAGAGTTCTCGTAAGCTTGATCACGAAGTTCATTTAATTCATTCAGTTGAACTTTCCTATGATCACCCGCAGTTTTGAGGTCAAAATTGGCATGCTTGAGGGCCCAATAGGCTTTGTGCTCAAGCTCGATCGGAAGATGGCACGCTTTCCTGTACACAAGTTTGTAAGGCGTACACCCAATGGGTGTTTTGTAAGCCGTACGGAAAGCCCAAAGTGCATCATCTAATTTATCCGACCACGATGCACGATTTTCACCTACGGTTCTTTCCAAAATTCTCTTAATTCCTCGATTGGAAACTTCTACATGTCCACTTGTTTGTGGGTGGTACGCAGTAGAAAGACGGTGAGTTACACCATACTTTTGCATGACTTTGTCGAATTTGTCATTGCAAAAATGCGTACCACGATCACTGATAATAGCACGTGGAGTTCCAAATCGAGCGAAAAGAGCTTTCAAAAATTTCACAACAACTCGGGCATCATTAGTGGGTAAAGCTTTCGCTTCAACCCATTTTGACAAGTAGTCAACTGCCACGAGTATGTATTTGTTGCCATGAGAAGACGGAAATGGCCCCATAAAATCAATGCCCCAAACGTCAAAGATTTCACAAACTTGAATTGCATTTTGAGGCATTTCATTATTTTATGAAATATTTTCGTGACGTTGACAAGCGTCACAGGATTTAACTAATTCCTGGGCATCCTTATAAATCGAGGGCCAAAAGAAACCGGAGTCAAACACTAATTCCTGGGCATCCTTATAAATCGAGCGCACAACCTCCCCGGCAGCGGCGCCAAATTTTGATTTGCCTGAAACAGTCAACTTTTATTAGTCAACCACTTGTGAATGGTCAACCGTAAAAGTCAAACTAATCAAGCCAATGCTTCCGTGGAATACAGTGTTTCCCCAGGTCGTAATGTCCCAACGAGGTGTGCGATGGTTTATTAAAAACGAATCTGTGATCGAGTGAATATGAACAGGAAAGATATAAGTGTGTGTGTGAGTGATTACACTAGGGTTTTATAAAATAAAATAACTTAGATAAACTATTTTAACGATTACGTAAAAGCTAGGTATTTTAAAAACGTTTAAAAACTAAAAACGCGTACGTTTAATTTAATTCTACGTAAACGTACGAAACAAAAACGGTTTTAACTAAAGTAGTAATTTGCAAACCTTAGGGGCTTAAATGCAAATTAAATAAACTTAAAATATTTATTTTATAATTACTAATTATAATTAACTATCACAGGAATCCTAAAAAATTATAAAAACTTTATTTTATATATTTTTAAACTAGTTTACTAATTATTATTCTATTTACTAATTAATTATCAATTAAACTATTTAAATTATAAAAACTAGTAAGTGAACAGTAAAGATTCTAGAAAAATTACTAAAATTATATTATGACCTATAAAAGCTAGGAAAAATATAGAAGTTAGGTGTTACCTTATAAAAATTAATTATGCTATTTATAACTTAATTATTAATTATTTATTAATAAAACTAATATTAAATCTAATAAATACCAAATGATAATATAAAAATCTAATAAAATTACTAAAAATACTTTAATATAAAAGGAAATTAATAAAAATATAAAAATACAGCTTACTTAATAAAAATCTAAAAAATGAAAATTAAAATTAAATTATATTAAATAGAAACTATCACTTATTTTTATATTTGTTTTTCTGGATTTTTCTTTTACAAAACTATATTATACCTAAAAATAGACAACTTTTGTAAAAACAATTATTTTATAACTTAATATTAAGCACTGTGAAAAGCAATAAGCTCCACAGTTGACTTTGGTTGACCAAAGTAGCAAATAAGCTCAACTGAGCTTGTGTGGGGCCCACTATGGTATATTCTGATTCCAATAAGTTGCTTGAACAAGTATGAGTAAGATTTGATCAAATAAGCCCTTGAAATAAGCTGATAAGCAACAATAAGCAATTTGATTACTTGCTACTCAACTGAAAATGGGACAGAGATGGGAATGGGTTCCAAGTGGGGTCCACTGGGTACCAGGTCAAACTTATGGTCAAAGTTAAGAGCTTAGTAGGAGGGGGTTTAAAGGTACAAAGTTGGAGGTGTGGGGCCCACTGAGGTGGCCAGAAAACACCACCAAAGTTGGTGGTGTAGAACTGTGGTGCTGGTGCACGGGAAGGGGTCTTCCCTGCAAGTAACTTTGAGGGTGAGTGGGGCCCAGGGTAAAATTCCTAAAAATGTAACAACTATGGAAAACTGAAATAGAGGTGGGAGACTATGATCCCAAGGAATTTCAGAACCTAAAACCTAATACACAAATCTACAAAAATCCCACAAGATTTGAGATTTTCTGGAATGGCACAATTTGACTTTTTGTAAAACTTAACTAGTTTGACTTTGTTGAACTTTAATCTAATCCTATTGATTGAATATGATGAATTAAGTTATATTAAGACTATATTGAGTAATTAGAACAACTTATGAACATGATAGCATGATTATGGAACATAAAAATCCAACAGTGAATGAACAAGGAGAGATTAAAGGCTATTTTGACTTTTTAACAAATGTGACCTGTATATTATGCTTGGATCATGCTATTATGATCTAATGTGAATGAAATGAGCTAAAAGTAACAGCAAGAACAACTTTGAACTTAAAGTACTGCATAGATCCAAACACCCCTTAATAGGTACTGTTTTAATCTTTTTGAAGCAAATGCTTGAACTAATCCACAAATATGATCCACAACTACTGATTATGATGTACTAAGATGAGTTAAGTACAAAAACATCAATAAGAATAGCTAGAACTCAGAATTCACTCTTATGACATTTTAGCAGTGAAATCAAGATAATAGGTAACCAAGTATTTCAATGAACACACAACTGATATTAAGCAATATTCTCACTTAACTATGACAGAGAAACATGTAAACTCAAGAATTCAGGCATAAAACTTACTTACACAGTAAATGCAAAAATTGAGTAAAAAGCTTACAAGATGAAAGTAGGCTGAGGACTAAGAACCATGAACTGAGAATCAACCTAACACCTCCCAAAAGGTACTAAACCAGAATCAATCCATAATTCAATCTGCTCTTTTGCTTTTCCTTCTTCTTCTTCTTCTTCTTCTTCTGATTTTTTATTTTTTTCTTTATTTTTCTCTATTTTTTTATATTTTTGTGATTGCACTCTAAACTGGATTTTTAGGATATCTAAAAGCTTTAATAAGCTTTGTCAGAGCTTAAATGGACTTAAGATTCCAATAACAACAAACAGAAACAACAATCAAGCTTTTGGTGATTTTTGAAATAAGAGTAAATTGCATAAACTTATACAGGAACTGAAACTTGAAATTAATTCTTAGAAAAGAGTTACAAGATACTGAATTAACTTAATTTAATGTTTAAAAGCTCAAAATTACACTAAGATCATTAAACTAAAACTATTTGATGAGGCGAAAAATGATCCGATTTTAGGGGGTCATTTAAGCCCGAATCCGAATTTATTTGATCAAATATTGCCCTAAATCGTTCCTTTTGTGATTTTAGGTGTTTAGAGAGTGAATTCTGGAAAAGAAGCCATTTTGGACGTTTTTGGAGCATAAAAGTGAAGAAAACGGCAAAGTACCAAATTTCCATGCTGAAGATACAAGGTGACGGCGTCAAGACTACCATCTTGACGGCGTCAGACATGAGGAATTAAATACCGTAGGTGGTGACGGCGTCAAAAGCCTTCATGACGGCGTCAAAGTGGCAAGAATAAAATACCGTGGTTGATGACGGCGTCACATAGGCCGTCATAAATGGATCAAGGCCGTCCGAGGAAGTATTTGGCGGCGAGGTGACGGCGTCACATGTAACTCTTGACGCCGTCAGCCCAGTTTTCCTATATATAGTTTTCTAGTTTTTTCATTAAAAAAGAGAGAGGTTTTGGTGAAACCCTAAAGACGATTTTGGTGCATCTTTTACAGGTTTTTCAAGGGTTCCAAACCCTTGAGACCTTGCATTGTAATTGAGATAAGTGTTCTTTCAATTCAATCAATATGTCTATGTGTTGGTTGTTTATATCTTGTTCTTGTCTCAATTCCATTATGCTAGGCTAGATCTCTTTTGTGTTTGCTTAGATCTAATGAAACCTAGATGTTGATTATATGTTGATTACTTGTCTATTCTTGTTCTTGGATGAATGATTTATATGTTAGGCTTAAGAAAACTGGCAGATCTCCAAATGGTAACATGCTTGAACGTCTTAAGAAACATGAACCGAGGCGTACTAGGTCTTTATTGGTTGTATTTAATGCATGAGCCACTGTTTACAATCCCTATAGTTGTGCTGGGTCATGGTGTAGGAGGAGATGAGAGCTCATAGAGTTGGGGAGTTATGTATGCCACCCCACGAATGGTATTAAGGAATACAATCCGTCATCCATACAAGTGTAACAAGTAATTAACATGTAAAAGATATCTAGGGAGTAGTGAAGTCTAAGTAAACACAATTTCTCCAAATACTGCTTTAATTAGTTTAATTTCATTTTTATTATTTTATTTGGATTGCATCTTAGTTTTGGGTTAGTTGATTAGCAACTAATTCCGCCCTATCTTCCAAAACCCGAGATTTTACTTGCTTTCATAAAAATATAAAAATACAAAAATAATCATCTCTCACCTTTAGAACTATTAATTAGGTTTTCTAATCCTAGCGACACTATTCCTAAGCTGAACGATCAATCCCCCGGTACTTGTCACTATACTATACTACAACGATCAGGTACACTGCCTGGTGGGGGTTGTAAGCTTCTCGAGATCCCTCGAGAGGTAAAGCAAGGTGCGATTCCCACGCATCAAGTTTTTGGCGCCGTTGCCGGGGATTGTCTATCTTTACATTTATTTCTCAACCTTTGCAACAGAGTGCGGCGCCATCAAGTTTTTGGCGCCGCAGCCGGGGGAATAGTTATTGTCTAGGTTAGGATTTCTTTTTATTAGGTCTACTTGCTAGATTCCTTTCTAGTAAGATTTTATTTTTATTTTTTTAGGTTTTCTTTAGTCTATCTTATTTCTTCGTGCCTTTGTTCGTAACCTTTACCATCCGACATCATGGAAGGTGGTAACATCTTTGAACCCGTCATCCCACCACAACAAAACCCACCACTAGAACCCCTTAGGCCCCAAACCTTAGGAGAGTATTCCCGACCTAGCCACCAAGGCTACCGAAACACCATTGAGCTCACCGGAGACAATGTGACCCCCTTGCGATCTGACACCATCCGGTTGGTGCAAAGCGGATGTGCATTCCATGGACTTCGTTCCGAAGATCCAAACCAACACCTTAAGGACTTCCTCAAAATCGTAGATTCCATAGACCTAGGTGTTGAAACTAGAGAGACTACCCGTTTACGCCTATTCCAATTCTCTCTACGGGATCAAGCTAGTCAATGGCTTGAGCGTTTACCCGCGGGATCCATCACCACATGGGATGATCTCACCACTCGTTTCCTTGCTCAATTTTTCCCACCGGGGAGAACTACTAAGCTTAGGAATGACATCTTCATGTTCCAACAACGTCAAAATGAATCTCTCTATGAAGCATGGACTCGTTTCAAGGACTTACTCCAAAAAGTCCCTCATCATGGCATAGATCTTTGGCTCCAAGTCCAAATCTTCTATGACCATATCGACATCTCCACGAGGCGAACCATTGACCAATCGGCCGGTGGTAAGCTACGTGATCTTAGTGCGGAACAATCATGGGAACTCATAGAAGATCTTGCTCTCTATGACAACGAAAGTTGGAATGATCCCCGTGATTTGAACAAAACGGTCAAGGCAATATCTTTGCCTTCGAACAATTCTAGCACTCCCGACCATAGGATCATGAAACTTGAGGACCAAGTCAAGTTTCTCATGAAATCTTACGAAGCTCCGAAGCATTCAAGCCAAGTGAACAAAATCACTTCTTCATGCGAATTATGTAGTGGTCCCCATGACACTCGTGATTGTGTGGAACTCCCCGGAACAGCTTTTGCGGACTACGCATCCACGCGTACCGACGAAGCGGGAGATAAGTGGTACACTTTCAAGCCCGAGCCAAACACATACGGTGATTCATACAACCCCTCATGGAAAAATCACCCAAACCTTAGGTGGAAACAAAATCAACCCAATTCTTCCAATCCGCCTAATCGTTACCAACCAAACGGTCCACCATCCAACCGTACTTTCAACAACAATACTTCTAACAACTATGGTAGTACCAACAATCTTGAAGGATTGATGTCAAAGTTCATGGCATCTCAAGAAGCCCGCATAGCTAAGTTTGAAGCCGATTTCAAACAAAATCAAAGTGAGATGACCAATAGAATTGATGCATTGTTGAAAGTTCTCAATGACCGAGAAATAGGAGCACTCCCAAGTGACACGGTAAAGAATCCGAAACTAACCGTTAATTCCATATCATCCGTTTCGTCACCCACTTCGTGTCCACAATACTACTCGGTTAAATCAATGAGCACATATTTCAAACAAAACCAAGTTCTACCAAAGGACCAATCAAACAAGACACCCAATATAGAACCGGTCAAAAATATAGTTGAAACACCTCTTACGCAAGACCTTGACGATGAATTCAAAGAACTTCACCTTGAACGCCCCGTCATTGATGTCTTAGCGCGTGCTCCTTACTATAGTGCCCTCCTAGAAAAATATGAGAAGTGTAAGCTAGGTAAAAATGGGACCGCCTTCGTTCAAAACAAGTTACCTAAAAAGCTCGATGATCCGGGTATATTTGTTTTGCCTTGTAAGATAGGAAGATCCAAAGCTTTCGACACACTAGCCGATTTAGGGTCAAGCCTCAACTTGATTCCCTTATCCTTATTCACCACTCTTAAGCTAGGAAAGTTAGAGGAAACGGAGGTATTGATAGGGCTAGCGGATGGGAGTATAGCCCACCCGGTTGGGATGATTAAGGATGTAGTTGTTCACGTAGGAAAGTTGACTATATTAGCGGATTTTCACGTCCTAGACATGGTTAGTGACACTACATGCCCATTATTGGCAGGAAGAGGATTTTTAGCAACCGCTAGTGCTATGATAGATTGCAAGGAATCTAAGATAGCGGTAGGTGAAGGTGATACTTGGTCGGTGTATAATGTTAAGAAGCATAGTTATGATTGTGATGATGAACCGACACCGCATTGGGTAGAGATGAATAGGAGACCGTCTAGATATGGACCTTGGATAGAAAGGAACTTCATAGGACCTCAATGCCCATTTTATCTAGAAAAGGATTTCGTTGAGAAGACACATTCGGTAGAACAACTCATAGCTAAAGATGAGGAGCTAGATCCCTTTGAGGACCCCTTAGTCTTTAGAAAGATGATTGAGTTCTTGAGCGTAATGCCTATTAATATAGAGTTGAATAAATGGAAAAGAGATGGAGATAAGTATAAATGGAGGTGGGACAAGCCACCTAAAGAAGGAGACGGATCATGGTACATGAGAATGACTTTGTATGATCCGGATGGAGAGATGTTCGAAAGGTCGTATCATACTAAGAAAACCGATAGAAAGTTGAAACCTAAGTTCGATCCCAAAGATGTCCTCAACGAGGAACTCACCCGAATTACGTAGTAACCCATGACTTTGAGTCTAGCTACAAGACTCGTAAATAAAGAAAAGCGCTTCTTGGGAGGCAACCCATGTTTTATGTGATTTTATTTGTTTGATTGTTATTTGCTTCCGTATGCATGTTTTATTTTTACTGTTGGTTGATCATGTTTCTCATTAAAATGTGGAAATACTTTATTATGTTGTTTGGCCTAGTCTTAACTTCAACCTAAAGGTATTTTTGCAAAAGATAAGTGTAAGGGGAAACCCCAAATATGTTTTTAAGAAACAAACCGATCATGATTCTCCACAATATTAAATGAACATGTATATTCGTATTTGTTAGAGTCAAATGCTTGTATTGAGTCATAATGAAGTTTTGCAGGATTTTCCAGGAAGTAAGACAAAGTTTTTCCAGAAATTTTCCGGAAACTTAACATAAGAATTTCTGCAGGTCCATTCTGACGGCGTCAGAGAATTACTCTTGACGGCGTCAGGAGATAAAAATCTGGAAATTTTACCGGTTTTGTTTTTCTAACGGAGTCTTATGGTTTTTGTGAATTATTAAGTTTTATAATCTCCAGGAAATCTGCAAACTTCATTCCACAAGCATTATATCTTACTTTGTTTTCTAGGATTTAGTAACTTATATAGGATGCCGCCGATTTTACGCGAGGTTGCCTTGTCTATTGTTGTCAGGATTTACAGGTTATGTATGACAAGAAGATGATTTATATTCTGGAAGGGAAGCTTTGATTGTTCGTTTTCTTGGAGGAAGATTTAACCTGGCCAACCTATAATCCATACCGAGCGAATCAGGGGAGTATTTGATTTCATTCTCTTTACTTCTTAACTTTTACATTCTTTACTTGAACATTGGGGACAATGTTCATCTTAAGTGTAAGGGGAGGGTAAAAAGATGATACCTTACATATGCACTTTCGCTTGAGTTTGTTTTGTTTGATAGTAGATGTGTAATAAAACTATGAGAAATACTTGTTAGTGTAATTTTAGCGCCAAATTTAAATTTTTTTACAACATTTAGGAGTGAAACTTTAGCCATAGCAAGCGTCTCATGGATAGGAGGTTGTATGACTAGCACATAACCGTATATTCAAAAAAAATTTCCACCCAAAAATGTGAGGTTCGCCTTTAGATTTGATAGGAAAAGCATTTATTATTGGTGCTTATGAGTGTATCGGTAGCATTTAGATTCTAGAACTTGCGTTAGTGATGCATCCCGAGACCGCTAGTGAGACTACATTCGTGTGGTAGGATTTACTACATGATAAGAGGCATTAGGATCACCCTTGTGTTAAACCCGTATCATAATTACTTGACCATTTAAGTCATATTACTTGGCTAGTTAAGTCAACTAATTTTTCCCACACCCTTAGCGTTGTACTCATTTTTAGTACACGATACCCCTAGTACACCCCTCCGAGCCTATCTTTTCGTTTCTAACTTTAAGCATCTTACTTAAAGGAAGAATTTGTTACACCCCACTTAAATGTACACCCAAATCGCCTTAGCCTTCCGTGTATGCGCTCATTTTTAGTGCATTATTGTTATTTGTTAAACCCTAAGTTAACTATCTAATTGATTACATGGTTGCTAAGTCGAGTCATATCCTTGTACATATTGTTTTGGGACGATTGGGACTCATGGGTAAAGTACTTATTTTATGGAGTAATGGGGAAGAACATAATATTATTACCCCCATATGTGCGTTAATCTTAAAAGTGCTCCAAGTGTTTTGATTTTCTTAATTCGAGTCATTAGATTAGTTAAATGTAAAGTATGTAAAGATTCAAGTGTAAGGGGAATGCTCATACCCCTATGATGTATTATTTTGGATGGTAGGGTAAGAGTGTATGCAAAAAAAAAAAAAAAAAAAAAAAAAAAAAAAAAAAAGTCGAAAAATCCAGAAATAGAAAAAAAATAGAAAAAGAAAAAGAAGAGAAAAAAACATACGGACTACCATCCCGTTTTTATTCTATGTTCATTTTATGTTTTTGTTATTTTTCATTTATTAGCTTAAGTCGAGTCTAGTCTTGGCTTAGCAACGCCATCTCGTACATGTAATTAACCAAGATTGTTAACTCGCCACCAGTAAAACTTCCTTTATCCAACAAAACCGTGTAATTCATATCCCTATACCTAACGTTACAACCCTTTAAAATACCTCTTTGATAGTTTATCCTAGGTGCTTACGCCATGTGGTGGAGGTTTGATCCTTTCCCAAGCCTATGGTAATCTATTTTGCTATGACAGGTAGTGAGAGATATCTTCCATTTCCATAATGTTATATTACTTTATTACACCCGAGAGATGTGAGTATCTAAACACTATTTGTGAGGTGCTTGTGTATGACCTCCGTGCTTGTCTATTGGTCTTTAGTGGAACGATTATTTGTTGTAATTACTTTTATATTAGTGTTAAATGACCCCTAACTTGTCTTTCGAGTAGAATAAAAGCTCATTTGCTTGAGGACAAGCAAATCTCAAGTGTAAGGGTATATGATGAGGCGAAAAATGATCCATTTTTAGGGGGTCATTTAAGCCCGAATCCGAATTTATTTGATCAAATATTGCCCTAAATCGTTCCTTTTGTGATTTTAGGTGTTTAGAGAGTGAATTCTGGAAAAGAAGCCATTTTGGACGTTTTTGGAGCATAAAAGTGAAGAAAACGGCAAAGTACCAAATTTCCATGCTGAAGATACAAGGTGACGGCGTCAGACATGAGGAATTAAATACCGTAGGTGGTGACGGCGTCAAAAGCCTTCATGACGGCGTCAAAGTGGCAAGAATAAAATACCGTGGTTGATGACGGCGTCACATAGGCCGTCATAAGTGGATCAAGGCCGTCCGAGGAAGTATTTGGCGGCGAGGTGACGGCGTCACATGTAACTCTTGACGCCGTCAGCCCAGTTTTCCTATATATAGTTTTCTAGTTTTTTCATTAAAAAAGAGAGAAGTTTTGGTGAAACCCTAAAGACGATTTTGGTGCATCTTTTACAGGTTTTTCAAGGGTTCCAAACCCTTGAGACCTTGCATTGTAATTGAGATAAGTGTTCTTTCAATTCAATCAATATGTCTATGTGTTGGTTGTTTATATCTTGTTCTTGTCTCAATTCCATTATGCTAGGCTAGATCTCTTTTGTGTTTGCTTAGATCTAATGAAACCTAGATGTTGATTATATGTTGATTACTTGTCTATTCTTGTTCTTGGATGAATGATTTATATGTTAGGCTTAAGAAAACTGGCAGATCTCCAAATGGTAACATGCTTGAACGTCTTAAGAAACATGAACCGAGGCGTACTAGGTCTTTATTGGTTGTATTTAATGCATGAGCCACTGTTTACAATCCCTATAGTTGTGTTGGGTCATGGTGTAGGAGGAGATAAGAGCTCATAGAGTTGGGGAGTTATGTATGCCACCCCACGAATGGTATTAAGGAATACAATCCGTCATCCATACAAGTGTAACAAGTAATTAACATGTAAAAGATATCTAGGGAGTAGTGAAGTCTAAGTAAACACAATTTCTCCAAATACTGCTTTAATTAGTTTAATTTCATTTTTATTATTTTATTTTGATTGCATCTTAGTTTTGGGTTAGTTGATTAGCAACTAATTCCGCCCTATCTTCCAAAACCCGAGATTTTACTTGCTTTCATAAAAATATAAAAATACAAAAATAATCATCTCTCACCTTTAGAACTATTAATTAGGTTTTCTAATCCTAGCGACACTATTCCTAAGCTGAACGATCAATCCCCCGGTACTTGTCACTATACTATACTACAACGATCAGGTACACTGCCTGGTGGGGGTTGTAAGCTTCTCGAGATCCCTCGAGAGGTAAAGCAAGGTGCGATTCCCACGCATCACTATTCGACACTAAATTACACTAACTAATCTAATACTCCTTCACCACTGCCTCATTTCTTCTTTATAGAGACTTTCAGGGTTTGTGGGACCCACTTTGACATTTCCCATCATATCTGAGCCTTTGAAATGGTCTGATGAATCCTAGCCATTCAAAAGCCTTTTTGGCGCCAAAAGTCATGGGGGACTGTAGATTGCGTGGATAGGTTATTATAGGGTTTTGGAAGGTTGTGGAGGTGGAGGGTAGTGGGTAGGACAGCTGGGGTGGTGAGGTGGAGGCAATACCAGGGTGGTTTCATAGCAGTGGTGGTGGTGGTGGTTTGGGAGGGAAGTGGTAAAAGGTGGAGTGGTGTTTGACCGGATGGTTGACCCTGGTATTAATACCAGGGTGGGATTGGGCTTAATATTTTTGGGCTTGGGGATTGGGTTAGGATAGTGGGTGGGTTGGATTATTATTTGGATTGGATTTGGTTTTATTTATAATAAGGATCCGTTTGGTTTAGAAATTACACAAGGACCATTTTTGTAATTTATTCAAAGTTGGGGGGGCTGATTATACCACTTTTCCAAAGTTCTCATAAGGACCTATGTTGCCATAAATAAATAGTACAAGGGTATTTTTGATGTTTTTCATTTTTTTAAATACCCGGGGACTATTTTTGCCAAACTGTGAAACTCCAGGGACCATTTATGTAATTTCACCAAACTTCACACCAAGGACCATTCCTGCAAAAGATAAATAGCACAAGGACCAAAATTGATTTTTCTCAAAGTTTTTACATCCCAGGGACCATTTATGTCAATTTCCAAAGTATAGGGACTAAACTTGTAATTTTATGAAACTTTGCACCAAAGGACTAAATATGTAACTTTATGATTAAAAAGGACCTTTGGTGACTTTTTCAAGTTTTTAGAATAACCAGGGACTAGTTTTGCCAATTTATGAAACTTGAGGGACTGAAACTGCCAATTATGCAAACTTTGTACGTTTTTCATCTGTTTTTGAATATTTTGCATTTGAAACATATAAAACACACTTCTAATATAATTTAAGTATTTTAATGCATATTTGAGTGTTTTTGGATGTTTTGGCAGCTCAGATTGGTATAAAATGATGAGTAGTTAGACACTCATCAGTGGCGTCATTTAATTTGCGATAATCAATGCAGACACGCCATCCCGTAACCAAACGAGTTGGAATCAACTCATTCTCCTCGTTTGTGACAACAATAATGCCACCTTTTTTTGGAACACAATGAATTGGGCTAACCCAAGGACTGTCCGAGATAGGGTAAATCAATCCGGCATCAACAAGTTTTAAAACCTCTTGTTTGATTACCTCATGAATTTTTGGATTCTCCCTTCTTTGTTGTTGGACTGCAGGTTTGAAGTCGTCCTCCATTAAAATCTTGTGAGTACAAAATTCAGGGTCAATGCCCTTGATGTCGGAGAGTCGCCAAGCAATTGCTTGTTTATGTGACTTCAAAACCTTTATGAGAGCAGCCTTTTCCTCATCACTTAAGTCTTTGGCAATTATGACGGGTAATTTATCATCACCCTCTAGAAATGCATATTCAAGATGAGGCGGCAAATCCTTAAGTTCAACCTCGGGGAAGTCATCAGTTTTCTCAACATTTTTGACTTCCTCTTTATGAAGTGTTTGTGGTAGAACAAGAAGAGGAGAGGGATCTTCGTTTAATAATTTCTCAAGCAGGAGAATCTCCCTCTCGGGGTCAATCTCTTGGTTATCGATTCCATCGGGAATCGAGTCACTTTTGAGAAAGGCCTCAATTTATTCTAAGATGAAGTCACTTCCCTCAAACGGAGTGAGGGAAGGAGAAGAATTGGCTATGATGGGATGAGAAGATTGAGTGAGGTTTTCACTCGAAGAATCATCAATGAAACCTAAAATCTCTTGAGCATACTCCTCAGCAGCAACATCGATGACATCAATTTGATTCACCGATTCACTGTCATAATTGGAGGAGTATCTCGAATTTTGATTTAGGTTGAAGGTAATGGCTTCCGTTCCAACACGCAGTGTGATCTCTTGCTCAAATACATCGATAAGAGCACGCCCAGTTCTAAGGAATCCCCTTCCAAGAATGAGAGGGACCCTAGAATCGGCATCAAAGTCAACAATCACAAAATCTGCCGGAAAATGGAACTTTCCCACTCTAACAAACACGTCCTCGGCAATGCCAAGTGGACGAGAAATTGAACGATCGGCAAGCTCTAAAGTCATGCACGTGGGAGTAAGTTCGGGAAGAGAGAGTTTCTTCCACACAGAATATGGCATCAGGTTAATGCTAGCACCTAGATCGGCCAAGGCGAAGCATTCAACCATACCCGGAAAAGTACAAGGAAAGAGAAATTTCCCGGGGTCTCCAAGCTTTTCAGGAAGCTTTTTCAAAAGAACTGCTGAGTAGTTCTCATTCAGAGGAGTTCTTGCCATCTCAAATAGTTTTTCCTTATTACTTAACAGATTTTTGATTGTCGATGCAAACTTGGGCATCAAGAGAATAGCATCCGCAAAACTAATATCAAAGTGCAAATCTTAGAAGATTTGGAAAAAATTATCCATTTGGTGATTAGCTTTTTCGCGGAGCTTTTGTTCACTGAGACGTGATGGATAGGGAATTGAAGTTTTGGATTTAGGGTTGTCCACTGGAGTCTCTGGTGGGTCAAAGACAACTCCAGGCTTACATCTGGTTTCTGGAATAACCTGAGGTTGGACGTGTGCTGTACTTCGTGGGCTAGGAGTTTGCACCTTGTCCTTTGTCACCTCAGGTTCACGTTCCACTACCTTTGGAGGAGAGGGAGAAGAGGTAGTAGGAATCACGGGTTCATCATATGAAGCACCACTTCTTGTTGTGATCGCCTTAGCATCGCCCCTCGGGTTAGCAATCGGGTTGCTCGGTAAAGTAGTACCTGAGCCCGAGGGTCGATCATTTAAAGACTTCTTGATATCAGAAATCTGGCTGACCAGCAACTTGTTCAACTCTTCTTGGGACTTCATGAATTGTTTCAACAACTCGTCAGATGAAGGCCTGGTTGGAACAATGGCTTGATTCGGATTAGGAATATTTGGAGCTCGATTGTTCGGATTGGGACCTTGATTTTGAAAATTACCCTGATAAGGGTTGTTGTTTCCATGAAAATATCCCGGATTGAAATTACCCTGACCTTGGTTTCGATTAAAGTTTCCTTGATGTTGGAAACCTTGATTTTGATTGTGAAAACCATGACCCTGATTAAAGTTACCTTGGTTTTGAAAACCTTGGTTCGCTCTATTTTGATTTTGGCCACGGTTTTGGACATTTTGGTTTTGATTAAAACCAGGAGGTCCAGGATAATGATGATGAGGACGATAGCTAGGGTCCATAGGAGGGCGATATTGATTACCTCCTTGATTTTGGGACCTGGCTACAGCATGAGCTTCATATGGAGTACCATCAGTAGCTGTGCAATTGTAGTAGGCATGCGGCCCACCACAAGTCACACAGACTTCCACTTTTTTAACCTCAGCAGGTGGAGGATGTTGTGGAAATGAAACTTTCTTTGTTTGGGCGAGAACCAAAGCTTGGATAGCTTCAGTGAGCTTGTCAATCTTAGCATCCGTGCTAGATTGACTCACAGAAGATGAAGTGGAAGGACCCGCATTGATTTGATAAACAATCGGTTTGCTTCGTGTAGAGCGGACCTTGGACTTGTTTTCTATGATTTGCAAAGCCTCTTTTGTGGTTCTACTCAAGAAATTACCTCCCGCAGAGGCATTGAGAGAATCCTGATCAGCTTGGCTCACGCCATTGTAAAAAGTATCGAGTTGCATCAACTCAAAGAAACCATGATGTGGACACTTGCGAAGTAATTCTTTGAAACGATCCCACGCTTCACCACAAGATTCATCATATTTCTGAGTGAACTTGGTGATTTCGTTCTTAAGACTCGCGGTCTTGGAAGGTGGGAAGAATTCATTCACAAATTTTTTTACAAGATCTTCCCATGTCTCAATAGATCGAGGAGGTTGTTTTTCAAGCCAAATCCGTGCTTGTCCCTCCAAGGAGAATGGGAAGAGAAGAAGTTTTATTGCTTCACAAGGAACATTCTTGTACTTGATGGTTGAAGTGATTTTATTGAACCATCGAATGTGAGCATGAGGATCGTCCCTCTCAAAACCGTAGAATTGACTTGAGGTTACAAGATTGAGTAACCCGGTTTTGAGCTCAAAATTATCAGCCACGATGGCTGGAACAACAATGGCATCTCCGTAACCCTCAATGGGTGCTTGGAGAAGCTCACACATGGGGCGGTCTTCCGCCATGGTGACAGTGGGTGTGACAACAGTACGGATCTCAGATCCGACTGTTGGTGCTGAACGTCTACGAGGTCTTCGAGGTTTCCGAACAAGCTCACGTAATGGGCTCGTGGACCTTGAAGAACGAGTGCGCATGCACTAGAGATAAAAACCAATCAAAACAAAATCGAGGCAAATCCACAGTGAACTTAAACCAATAATCACAAGCAAGTAGCTTCTTTAATAAAGGTACACCATTCACAGGGATACAAAGGCAAGTTTTCTATCTTTGGTTTGGGAACTTATTATGTTCACACCCCCAGTTGGTAGGTGTTCTGTCTTGGTTTGCGACGGTTGGTTTTTATGTATGATTATTATTCACAAGAAAAGACGGATGTTTTTGTGTTTTGTGTATGGGTTTAAAAACTTTTGGACAATATTTTTGGTATCATTTCGTTTACCAAAATCGTATTTCTTTAAGAATCACCTTAAAAGAAACACAATATAGAAAACGTAACGATCTGTTTTGTTGTTTTTTTTTTTTTTTTTTTTTTTTTGGTGTTTTAACACTTTAGGAAAAGTGTTAATGACTTTTTATGTTTTTGATTTAAATTTTACAAAAGTAGTGGTTTTTGTACAGTGATGATGGTGAAATAACACTAATCTCAAATGACGCTATAGAAACGCGCACACCTCCCCGGCTGCGGCGCCAAAATTTGATTGGCTCAGAACAGTCAACCTAAATTAACCAAGTATATGGTCAACAAGGTCAAACTACCTAGACCAATGCTTCCGGGTAATAAAGGGTATCACCAGATCGTTATGTCCCGACGAGGTGTGGATTGTGCTTTAGCGTACTTGTGATCGGGTGATTATTCACAGAAAAGGGTTGTAATGAGAATTATTTGAGAATTATAAAATGAAATAGCTTAGGAAAGCTATGTGATTGATTACTGGTATTGAGATTAAGGAGAATCGATTTAAAACCTAAAAATGAACGTTTTAATTAAAAACGTACGCTGATGTACGAGAAAGAAAGTACAACTGATGAACGGAAAAGGCTACAAGTGTGAAATTATTATTTTTACAATCCTAGTAAATAAAGAAAATTTTAAGAAAAAGAAAATTTATTTTTACACTATTTAATTATTTATTATTAATTAATTACTAATTATTTATTAATTAACTAATTAAACTAATTAGAATTATTAAAAATACTAAAAAGGATTAGAAAATTAAGAAAAATTTTACAAATCTATTTAACCATCATAGGAATCCTAAAAAATTATAAAAAGTTGATTTTATGTATTTTTAGACTAATTTACTAATTATTATTATAATTATTAATTAATTTCTAATTAAACTAATTTTATTATAAAAAAAATAGAAAATGAACAGTAGAAATTCTAGAAAAATTTATAAAAATGTTTTAACTTATATAAAAGCTAGAAAAATTATAAAAACTAGGTGTTACTTTATAAAATCTAATTATGCTATTTAATTCTTAATTATTAATTAATAATTAATTAAATTAAAATTAATTCTAAAAACCACTAAAAGACAAAAGAAAAATCTGGAAAAATTTCTAAAATTACTTTAATATAAAAGAGATTTAATAAAAATATAAAAATGATAAAGTGCTTATAAATAAGCTAAAAAGAAAATTAAAATGATAATTCCTATTAAATAGAAGCTATCACTAAAATTAAAATTGGTTTTTTTTTTTGAGTTTTTTCTTTTTCCAAACTAATTTTACACTAAAAACTAACACTTTTTACAAAAACACTTTTTATGTAAACCAGAAATAAGCACTTTGAGTGCTTATTTGTCCAAACAGTTGAGTTTCTTTGACCAAGAAGGGAATTTGGCTCAAATGGAGTTATGTGGGGTCCACAATGGTGTATTTTGGTCCCTCCGAGTTATTTGGACAATTATAAACAAGATTTGCTCAAATAAGATGGCTAAATAAGCCAATAATCCACAATAAGCAATTAACTACTTGGAATCTGAGACAGAAATGGGACAACCTTATGAGGCAAAACCAAGTAGGGTCCACTGGTCCTAGGGTCAAACTAATGGTCAACTTTTGATGCCTGCTAGGAGGGGGTTGAAAGAAGCCAAATGGGGGTCTGTGGGACCACTGAGGTGGCCAGAAACCACCACCAAAATGGTGGTGTTGGATGGTTATCTGCTGCAGCAGGGGGTTGCTTGCCCTGCAGCTGTGTTTAATGATCTGTGGGGCCCACCAGAAAAATCCCAAAAATGTAACAACTGTGGGATCTTAAACTTGAGGTGGGGGGTTGTAAGTAGGGACAAGTTACAAAGCCTAACTCAAATCAAAAAAATCATAAAAATTCTTTGAACTTTTGTAAAAACTGAAGAACATGCACTTTGACTTTTCAAGAAAAACTTGCAATTTGACTTTTCCCAACTTTGATCCTACTAATCTAGTTAGAAATGATATATTAGGCTATACTAACAATGAATTAAGCTATAACAACAATTAAGGAAAGGATTTGGGTGGGTTTGGAACCAACTGTTCCAACAGTGGGTTAAATCAAGGGTATTAACCTTGATTTTGACTTTAGGCTTAATGTAGACTTGTTTTCTTGGTCACATTGACCTAATTTAACATAGGTAAGACTGTTTTGAACACAAGCAACAACAAAATCCTATGGAAACACAGTGATTAACCTAGAACCAAACACCCCTTTAATGAACTTATTATGCAAATTTTCAAAGTGAGACTACATTTAAACACTAGATATCTAAGTTTAACACTATAACATGACTTATCAAACTGAAATGATCATAAATTAACAAGCAAATATCAAAGGAATAATGTAAAGTGAAATGTGGGAATTTCTTACAAAATGGAGTATGGTGGAAACTAGAACAAGGACCCAATGAACACCCCTATTGCTCTCCACAGAGCTCTATTACCAATATTCCAATCCAAGCTCAACTCTGAACCATTTCTTCTTCCATTTCTTCCTTCTTTTTGATTTTTTTATATTTTTATTTATTTTTTTACTGATTTTTCTTATTTTCTTGAAAATGGAACTTGAAACAGGTTTGGTGCCCAATATAACTTATAAAACCTTAACTGAAACTAAATGTGAGCTTATGGAGCAATAGAAACAGGTTTTAACTCTACTTCATACAAACATAAGATTTTCAATAAAACATGAAAAAGTTGAATTTAACATAAAACTTGGATTTCATTCACTAAAAGGTTGATGTTTACACTGATAAAACTTATGGTACAACTGAAAAGCTAAAATGCTACTTGGAAATTAAAGTTTACAATAAGTAGAAAATTACAAAATAAGCTTAAAAAGTACACACCCTTCTCTACTGTTCCTCTTCTCTTTTTATCATCACTTCTAGGGTTTGTTTGACCACTTGACTTTTCCAATTGAATTCTCAGCCGTAGGATCCCTCAAACAAATCTTAGCCTTTGAATCATGATTTGGCGCCATTTTTTTTTATCTTGTCAGGTTGGGGTTGAGTGAGGGCAAGAAATCGTTAATTGGTTTTGGAATTTGGTGGAGGCTAGGGAAACAAGTGATGGTGAAGCTGAGGTGGAGGAGGGGGATTTGGTAATGGCAGGTGAGCAAGTGGGAGGGGGGATTTGGTTGTTTGACTTGGGTTGACTGGGAAGGGAGATAAAACGGGGGTGAGTATATTATTGAGGGGTGGTGGGCTGGTGAGTGGTTGGGCCTGGTTTGGTGTTGGGTTTAGGGTATTGGATTAGGGTGGTTTTGGTTTGAATTATATTAAGGGTCCGGATTTGGTTTAGTAGTATACACAAGGACCATTTTTGAAATTCCACCAAACACAAGGGCCAAAAATGTAATTCTGCCAAAGTATCACCAAGGACCATTCATGCAAAGTTTAAAAATCCAAAAACCATTTTTGCAATTTTTTTACTTTTCAAAATTCCCAGGAACTATTTCTGCAAATTTCCAAACTCCAGGGGCCAAACATGTGAATTTTCCAAACTTTTCACCCAAAGTCCATTTTTGATAACTTTTGATTTTTTAAGGACTTGGGTTGACTTTTCTTTCAAAATAAATGCATAGGGACTATTTTTGACAAATTTTGAAACTTGGGGGACTGAAACTGCCAATATTGCAAACTTTGATCGTTTTTCATTTGTTTTTGCTTATTTTGCATTTAAAACACATAAAACACAATCCCTGAGATAATTCCAGTATTTTGATGACATTTCGATTGTTTTTGTATGTTTTGGCAGTTTAAATACGATAAAAATGATGAGTGTTTGAACACTCATCAGAATGCACATCCGCTTTGCACCAACCGGATGATGTCGGATCGCAAGGGGGTCACATTGGCTCCGGTGAGCTCAATGGTGTTTCGATAGCCTTGGTGGCTAGGTCAGGAATACTCTCCTAAGGTTCGGGGCCTAAGAGGTTCTAGTGGTGGGTTTTGTTGTGGTGGGATGACGGGTTCAAAGATGTTCCCATCGTCCATGATGTCGGGTGGTGAAGAGTTACGAACAAAAACACAAAGAAATAAGATAGACTAAAGAGAACCTAAAAAATAAAAATAAAAATCTTACTAGAAAGTAATCTAGCAAGTAGACCTAATAAAAAGAGATTCTATCCTAGACAATAACTATTCCCCAGGCTGCGGCGCCAAAAACTTGGTGGCGTAGGGATTGCACCAGGCTTTACCTCTCAAGGGATCTTGAGAAGCTTACAACCCCCACCAGGCAGTGTACCTGATCGATGTAGTATAGTATAATGACAAGTACCGGGGGATTGATCGTTCAGCTAGGAATAGTGTCGCTAGGATTAGAAAACCTAAATACTAGGTCTAGAGACGAGGGATGATTCTTTTTGTATTTTTATATTTTTTAGAAAGCAAATTAAAATCACGGGTTTGAAGGATTTGGGCGGAATTAGTTGCTAGTCAACTAACCCAATACTAAAATGCAATCAAAATAAAATATTAGAAATGAAAATAAACTAAATTAAACTAAGGTTGTGAGCAATATATGGGAGAAATGTGTTTACTTAGATTTCACTACTCCCTAGATATCTTTTACACGTTAATTACTTGTTATAGTTGCGTGGATGACGGATTGTATTCCTTAATACCATTCATGAGGTGGCGTACTTACTTCCCCAATCCTATGAGTGCCTACTTCACTCCTATGTCGAGCCGGCTAAGAAGCTCCTAACATGGGATCATTAGAATTTACTCATGCATTAAATACAACCAATAAAACCTAGTACACATCGGTTCATGTTTCCTAAGACGTTCAAGCATGTTACACAATGGAGATCTGACAGTTTTCTTAAGCCTAACATTGAAATCATTCATCCAATACAACCATAAACAAGTAATCAACACATAATTAACATCTAGGTTTCATTAGATCTAAGCAAACACAAGATAGATCTAGCCTAGCATGTTGAAATCAAGACAAGCACAAGATATAGACAACCAACACATAGACATATTGATTGAATTAAGAGAAGACTTATCTCAATAGCACATGAAAGGATTCAAGGGGTGAAAACCCTTGAATTTACTGTAAAATACGAGCTAGGGTTCACAAAGTTCGGCCCTAGGGTTTCTCCACACAAGTTCCTCTTTTATGAATGAAAAATAGAAAACTATATATAGAGTTTAGAAGGTGACGGCGTCAAGAACAAATGTCTGACGCCGTCATCTCGCCGCCAAATAGTTCCTCGGACTGCCTAGATCTGGGTCTGACGCCGTCATGTGGTCTCCTTATGCAGGCCGTCATGATTTTAACTCTTGACGCCCTTTTTGTGACACCGTCAGATTTGTACCGGGTCGTCACCAAATTAACTCTTGACGCCGTCATGCTTTTCCTCTTGACACCGTCATACACTGTTCTCAGCATGGAAAATTAAGTCTTTGGCGTTTTCTTCACTTTTATGCTCCAAAAACGTCCGAATTGCTTCCTTTTCCAGATTTCACTCCCAAAGTACCTAAAATCACAAAAGGAACGATTTAGGGCAATATTTGATCAAATAAATTCAATTCCGGGCTTAAATGACCCCTAAAAGTGGTTCATTTTTCGCCTCATCAGCATCTTGTTGATTTAATAGGAACGTACCTGTAACAACATCAGAGTTCTGAGTTGTGTTTCCATCACCAAGTACATATGCTCTTCCTCGGGCAACATTATTGGCATTCTTCGGACAGTGAGTTCTGTAATGTCCAACTTCACCACAACCATGGCACTTTACTGCTATCGGTTGTGTGTTGGCTCCAATTGCTTGACAGTCCTTTGTCATATGACCAATTCTTCTGCAGTTGCCACAAGTAGCCTTACATGATCCGGTATGATGCATGTTGCACTTGTTACATGGGAGTAGAGTTCCGGCATAACCTTTACTTTCTGCAGGCACTGCTGCATAAGCTCTGGTAGCTTCTTGTCGACGATTCTGTTGCTGATGATGATTACTTCGGTTCTGTTGTTGATCTCTGTTGCGGTTGCTGCTTTGATTGTTTTTGTTGTAGCTCCTGTTACCACTGTAGTTGTTGTTGTAGCTGCGGTTGTTGCTATTGTTGTTTCCACGGTTGTCAGCACTTCTCTTATGCTCATTGATCGTGGAGGTAGAACCTCTTTTGATCACCCTGGTCAATAATCTCTGTGCAAGTCCCATAGCTTCTTCTACTGTCTGTGGGTTCGATGCGGTAACATCCCCTTCAATAGATGGTGGTAGTCCTTCCACATATTTCTCCAATGCTTGTTCAACATCGGGTACTATTGTTGGGCATAATACCGACAACTCCAGAAACTTTCTGTCGTATGTCTTCAGATCATTGTACCTTACTACTAGCTGATGAAATTCATCCTCTAGTTTTCTGATCTCTGTCCTGGGATAATACTTCTTAAGCATCTTATTCTTCAACTCATTCCAGGAAAGTTTGAAAGCTTCATCCTGACCCATAGCATTCGTGGTAGTATTCCACCACGATAGTGCTTCTCCTTGAAGAGTTCCTGTAGCAAATGTAACTTTGCTATTTTCAGAACAACCACTCCTCTTGAAGACTGTCTCAGTATGCTCAAACCAATGGGCCATTTCAGTAACTCCTTCTATTCCTTTGAAATTAGTTGGCTTGCAAGTCATGAAGTCCTTGTAAGTACAATTACGAGGAGTAGATGTATTAGCTTCACGGTTTGCTCCATTGATGTTATTCAAACTGTGGAAAACTAGAAGGGGGGGTTGAATAGTTTTACGTCTTTTTAATTTTATTATGAAAACTTAGTTTAGTTTTAAAACCTTGTTTGCTTTTAAAACTTTGATTCAATCTTATGTGAACTCAAATCTTGAACAATATGAACAAGTATATCTAAGTATGAACAATAATAATAATGTAAGCTAAGTATGTGAAATCAACACATGCATAATATAAACAATTATAGCTATATACGAGAGATAAGTACGTAATCGTTTATTTTATAATCCTTAGTTATATTTTGTATAAAAACTATACTTGATCGAAATGATCAATTATATGTATGTAACCTTTTTAGTTTGATTGTAAAAACTTTGTTTTGTGAATGAAACTTTCGTTTGATCTTTAAGTAAAATCAATACTAGCACTATATGAGCAACTATATATATACGTCTACGTCTACAAATGTAATAACGATATAAGCAAGATAATAAGTAAGATATGGAAAGATCTAACCACGAGACAAAGGATTTATAGTGGTTCGGCTACAAGGACACCTTCCTTGCCCTACTCCACTCCTCGAGTCACCTACTCGAGAGTTTTCTTCACTATGTCAACAAGCTCCTTATGGCGGAGAAACCTTACACACCAATATACACACCACTTACACACCAAAGCTTCGTCACAACGAAATCACACCTTCTTCACAACTACTTCACACCAATCTACTACACACCTATCTTCACAACTACTTCACACCAATCTACTACACACCTATCTTCACAACTACTTCACACCAACTATCTTTACTACAATCTAGTTCACATCTATCTTCTACACACCAATTATCTTCACTACAATCTACTAGCCAATCACACAATCTATATTCCTAACACAACTATCTACAATCAAATATTCACAACACACTACACAAAGATATATGTAAATATTCTTGATGATGCACCAACAACTTGGATGTGGAGGTCACAACAAGTTGTAATACTTCTTGTCTTGGAGGATAGAAGTATTCTTCTCTTGCACTTGAGAGGATGATGTAAGAATCACTTTGAAACAAAGGATTATGTATTTATGATCAAAGGATTTAGAGAATAGAAATGGGGATCTAGAACAGAAAGTTTAGGAGTGCAAAAGGTAAGGAAAAAATCCAGGTTTAAGGTGGTATTTATAGGCAAAAGAATCTGACAGAGGAGCGTGGCCGGTCCCCTTAAATCATGGCCGACCCCCTTAAAATTAAGAGGACCGCCCTTTATAATTAAGGGGGGCGCCCAGCTGAAACGGCCAGATTCTTTGTCTTTTAGTGGGGAAAGTTTATTTGGTGAAAAACTAACTGTTTTTGGTTAAAAATTTGAATTCATATATTTAGTATGAATAAAACATTTTTCTTTATTACCAAAAGTGTTTTTCAAAAATATATAATATGTTTATATAATTAAATAAACTTTGCATTAGTTAATTAAATACCCCTTTGATCATAAATTGCACTAAACACTTTGTTTATTCATACCTTAAGTGATTTGGATGTAAAGAGAAATATTAATCACTAAATACTTGTTTATGTCACAAGTTTTAGTTCTATGAGTTTATATTTTGTGATAATCAAAACATAGAGATATTGATAACATGTTAATAATGTTTTTAGGCATTAATTTATGTCAACAATCTCCCCCTTTTTGATTATTACAAAACCTTAAACTCAATATATCTAAAACTTGTTTTTAGACAAGTATTATAGAGTTTACATTTCTCTTCTCCCCCTTTTTGTAAAATCAAAAAGGTTAAGCCGAGTAAGCTTCACGAGGGAAGTTTAAACGGGTAGAATGCTCCCCCTTGATGTATGCTCCCCCTCATTTGAGAGCACCAAGGGAACGAGCTATGGAGATCTTTGCTACAAAAATATTTTAAGAGAGCAAGATACACATATATGCAAGGCAACAATTATGCAACTAAACAAAGATTCATTCAAGCATTATAGAAATGAAAAGCATTACAACACTCAATATGCTTGAAGCATATTGATAAAAATAACACAAAGGAAAAGACATAGTCCTATATTGCCTAAGAGAGCACTTGGACTTGCTTGCAACCAAAGGTTGGTTGATTCGTATTTGAAAGTGAACATCATAAGCATATGGTATGCTTAGATGGTTGATGATGGAGTGTTTGGAATGAGGATGGTTGAGTTAGGGTAAGATTGTTGGATTAATGGAGGTTGTTGGATTAATGGAGGTATATGTTCGGGTCATGAATGTTGGATAGTTTGGTGGTGGAGAGTTTGTAGCGGAAGAGGTTGATTGAGGTTTTGGATGTTGTTCAAGTGAGGGTATTGGATGTGATCTAGTGAGAAGATATTCAATCCAAGTGAAGTGTTCATTGAATGCAATCGTTTTTAGGAGAAAGATGCAACAAGGTTAATTGTTGACATGCTTCTCAAGTTGATTTATGTTGTGTGGTGATGAGGGTGATCTAGATGAAGGTGGATCCAAATTGCGTTGAGCAAGATGTAAGACTAAAAGAGCACTAAGCTCATGGGCTTCTTTTAGCGCCTCAACGAACTTCAAGTGTTCGGAGGAAGGTGATGGTGGTGGAGCATGATAATTGTCTTGGGTGAGGGTTTGAACATGCAACATAGGAATGGCATGTGAAGTTGTAGGATGTGGTGGTGATACTCTTGGTGGTGGAGACATGTTTGAGCTTGGGTAATCATGAAAACATGATATGGGTGGAAGACATTCTTCATGAGTGGATGGTGTTTTTGTTGAATGAGCAACATGTAAAGTGTTGGTAATGAGGTTGGGATTATTGTTTTGGGATTGTGCATGCTCATCATAAGAAGGAACATTAGTCGAAGCACGAATGGATGATTTGTTGTTAAATGGATCATTTGTGTGAGAGTGAGGTTTAGGTGTTGGTTGATTATGAACAACATCGCTTGAGTTGTGAAAAGATTATGAGGTTTGAGTGTAATGGAGAAGGATATGGGTGAGTAAAGGTTTTTGATATGTAATGTTCGTGAGAAGGAGAGTGAGGTGTTAGGTAAGTAATGTTTGAAAACATAGGTGGAATTTGGGGTTGAATGTTTGACAACGTCATTTGGTTTGACGGATTTTTAAAGGAAGTTAGGCTTTCTTCTCCAAACAAGTTTCTTGGTGGTTTTGGTTTAATGGGAGAGGAAATGATGAGATGAGTGGAGATTGAGAGGAATGAGAGTGTTTATAATGTAGGATTGGTGGGATCAAGGATGGATAAACTTTGATGGAAGGTTTAGGATAGAATAGGTTTGTGAATTTTGGGAAGTGTAGGATGAAATGGGCTAAAAAATAGAAAAGGGAAACAACACATTCGACCATCAGATGGCCGGTCCCCTTAATTGGAGGCCGGTCCCCTTAATAATTAAGGGGGCCGCCTTATGATTTAAGGGGGCCGCCCATCTGGTGATTCCCAGATTGCCAGAAAAGGGTTTTTGGTAGTGCATTGCAGAAAGGTTGTGTTTTTGGTTTCAAACAAGTCCAACTCTTTGAGGCAATTAAACATAGACTAATTATGTAGGCAATTATGTAGCTAAAGCATGTTAACCAAAGAGATTAAGTAATCAAGCAATTTCATCTAGCATGCAAACATACTCATCTAGCAAGCAAAATATAAGTGCTAGGAAACAATAAGCAACATCAAGTATTTCATAACTACATAACTAGGAGGATTAATCCTAATGTGTATTATGATAGCATGGGTTTCTAGACTTGTTACAAACGAATTCTTAATAGATAAACCATGGCCCTCTTGATTTGATTTAGTTCACTTATAAGTGTCATTTATATAAATATAGATGACAAATATGAGATCACCATGCATGATTTAAAGAGACGTTTTTAGCATTATTCAACAATGTTTGAAAGTAGGTTTTCATGTAGATATGAGAGTTAATTGAATAAAATAGATTCGGTTTTACTTCAAAATGTGTTAATGAAAGGTAAATAAAATTTTCTCAATCTTTGGTTTTGATCAAAACAAAATTGTGGATATTTATTGTGAAAACATCTTATTTAAAAGTGGGATAGTTATTTGAAAAACTATTTTCCAAAATGTGAGGTTTTTGCATATTTTTAAAGATATTAGATTTTTGACAACAAATATCATTAATCATATATTTTAAAAGATGTTTGTTATAGATCTCATGCTCAAGAGGATTGGTTAAGCCTACTATTATCTCATGCTATCGTTTCTACATATCCTATGATCCTAAAGGAAGTGATGACGAAAATTAATATGTAGGATGCGAGAGTGTTGAATGGGGTATAACCTAACATCTATAGTTCCTTTGATTTCGCACGCTTATCTGACTTAATGCCATAGTCTACAAGAGCTTGTTTCATCCATAGTTTTCTTACGCGAGGAATCTAATCCTACTTCTATATTAACGATTTATCCACTTAACTCATTTCACTTCATCACCATGAGTTTCCTAATAGTGGATATAGAAGATTTCCATTTTCTATTTTGTTCGGCAATGAACAATTTTATCTTATTCCTAGGAAAGTCAACCAATGATGTTTCTAGGTTATAAGAATATAAGCAATTATGTACTAAGCATTAATCTAACTAATCATTTATCTAAGCATGCAAATTATAGTGATGAACTTAAAAGAAACGTGTACCTTTTAGTCTTCAATGGAATATCTTCAAGCACTTCAAGTGACCATGTTGACTTATAGAAGTCATTAGTAGATGATATTCCAACTTCTTCCAAGATTGACAACTTAGCCACTTGGTCCCCATTGTCTCATTGGTCCAAAGTTGTTTGGTCCAAACATATTTAACATTTGGCTAGGATGCATGTATGGTGGTAATATTTCCCAAGGATTGTAACTTGGTAGATAATTCCACATTTGATTTCTAGTGTTATTGTAATTTTGTCTATTTTGATTTCTTCTAGGTTGAGGTGTTTTAGATCTTGGATGATGATTGTTAGGTTTTCTTGGTGGTGGAGTTTTAGATCTTAATTTAGGTTTAGAAAATCCGGTTTTGACTTTTAATGATGGTTTATAAAAACTTTTTACTTCCACATCACTTGCAATAGGTATTTTTCTATCTTCTCTAAGTATATACTTAGGTTTTGACTCTAATGGTTTTTGTTTACTAGATTCACATTCAAACTTTATATTTTTATTTTCACTAGTTGAAACATTAGTTGAGGTTAATCCTAGACCGGTTTTGTCTCCCGAAGTTTCTTGAACACTTATTATTTTCTTAAGTGGGTTACTACTATTTTTAAACTTGTCAAGTTTGAAAATTTCATCTTTAAGTTTTTCGTTTTCATTTTTAACCTCTATGCATGTTTTACATTCTATAAGAACTTCTTTTCCTTTTTCCAAATGTTGTAGTCTAATTTTTAATTCGAGTACTTCATTTTCTAATAGATTGTTAATATGTTTTAGTGACTTATTTTTAGCTATAACTTTTTGACCTAATTTGCGTAACCTATTATATTCACTATCTAGGTCTTTTTCGTCTAATGATAAATTTTCGTCACTAAAGTATTTGGTTTCGGAACGTACCTCGCTTGATGTCTTAGCCATAAGACATTTCTCCTCATTTGTGATTTCTTTCTCATCGTCATCGCTATCATTCCAAGCTCCTCCAACAAACGCCTTTTGATTTTGATTTCTTGACATCATTGGGCATTTTCCGATGAGATGATTTGGATCACCACATTTGAAGCACTTCCTATCACTTTTGCCATTTTTGTCATCTTTATTTCTTTGGTTTGCTTTCCTTTCATCATACGGTTGTCTAACCAATCTTCCTCGCCATTTGAGGAATTTCTTGAAGTCTCTTACGGCCGTCGCATATTCTTCGTCATCACTTTCGGAGGTTGAGCTATCCTCGTTACTAGATTCCTTCCTAGCTTTCAACGCAATTGACTTGCTTTGCTCTCTTTTTCCATTGACCATCTCGGAGTCTTTCTTTATTATTGCTTCGTAGACTTTCAGGTTGCCGATCAACTCATCAAGTTGAAGAGTTGACAAGTTCTTCGATTCTTCAATCGCCGTAACTTTAGCTCGCCATTTTGGATGAAGAGCCCTAAGAAATTTCCTAACAAAATTCTTACTAGAAAAATTCTCATCAAGTGCTTTTAAACTTGTGATAATAGTGTTAAATCTAGCAAAAGCATTATCTATTGATTCCTCCTCCGGAATCGTAAATTGTTCATATTGTTGAACAAGAAGATCTATTTTGTTATCTTTAACTTGACTATTACCTTGGTGAGTGATTAGTAAAGAATCCTAAATCTCTTTTGCGGTTTTACACATAAAAATTCTTTCATATTCTTTGCGTGGTAACGCATTATAAATAACCATTTTAGCCTCATTATTTTTTGATAGTTTCTTTTTCAAATCATCATTTTGTTTTTCAAAAGATACAATTTCATCCTTTTTAGTTTCAAAATTATATTGAATAGGAGGAAAATCACCAAAGGTAATAACATGCCAAAGATCTAGATCCTTTGATTTCACATAAGTTTCGAATCGATTTTTCCAATATAAAAATCCATCACTTTCAAATAGTGGTGGTCTTTGCATAGATTGCCCTTCTAAATATTTTTCAGATTCCATAGATCGTTACAAGTTTTAAAATACAATATATTTTAAAAATCTTGCTAGACGTGGCTCTGGTACCAATTGTGGAAAACTAGAAGGGGGGGTTGAATAGTTTTACGTCTTTTTAATTTTATTATGAAAACTTAGTTTAGTTTTAAAACCTTGTTTGCTTTTAAAACTTTGATTCAATCTTATGTGAACTCAAATCTTGAACAATATGAACAAGTATATCTAAGTATGAACAATAATAATAATGTAAGCTAAGTATGTGAAATCAACACATGCATAATATAAACAATTATAGCTATATACGAGAGATAAGTACGTAATCGTTTATTTTATAATCCTTAGTTATATTTTGTATAAAAACTATACTTGATCGAAATGATCAATTATATGTATGTAACCTTTTTAGTTTGATTGTAAAAACTTTGTTTTGTGAATGAAACTTTCGTTTGATCTTTAAGTAAAATCAATACTAGCACTATATGAGCAACTATATATATACGTCTACGTCTACAAATGTAATAACGATATAAGCAAGATAATAAGTAAGATATGGAAAGATCTAACCGCGAGACAAAGGATTTATAGTGGTTCGGCTACAAGGACACCTTCCTTGCCCTACTTCACTCCTCGAGTCACCTACTCGAGAGTTTTCTTCACTATGTCAACAAGCTCCTTATGGCGGAGAAACCTTACACACCAATATACACACCACTTACACACCAAAGCTTCGTCACAACGAAATCACACCTTCTTCACAACTACTTCACACCAATCTACTACACACCTATCTTCACAACTACTTCACACCAATCTACTACACACCTATCTTCACAACTACTTCACACCAACTATCTTTACTACAATCTAGTTCACACCTATCTTCTACACACCAATTATCTTCACTACAATCTACTAGCCAATCACACAATCTATATTCCTAACACAACTATCTACAATCAAATATTCACAACACACTACACAAAGATATATGTAAATATTCTTGATGATGCACCAACAACTTGGATGTGGAGGTCACAACAAGTTGTAATACTTCTTGTCTTGGAGGATAGAAGTATTCTTCTCTTGCACTTGAGAGGATGATGTAAGAATCACTTTGAAACAAAGGATTATGTATTTATGATCAAAGGATTTAGAGAATAGAAATGGGGATCTAGAACAGAAAGTTTAGGAGTGCAAAAGGTAAGGAAAAAATCCAGGTTTAAGGTGGTATTTATAGGCAAAAGAATCTGACAGAGGAGCGTGGCCGGTCCCCTTAAATCATGGCCGGCCCCCTTAAAATTAAGGGGACCGCCCTTTATAATTAAGGGGGCCGCCCAGCTGAAACGGCCAGATTCTTTGTCTTTTAGTGGGGAAAGTTTATTTGGTGAAAAACTAACTGTTTTTGGTTAAAAATTTGAATTCATATATTTAGTATGAATAAAACATTTTTCTTTATTACCAAAAGTGTTTTTCAAAAATATATAATATGTTTATATAATTAAATAAACTTTGCATTAGTTAATTAAATACCCCTTTGATCATAAATTGCACTAAACACTTTGTTTATTCATACCTTAAGTGATTTGGATGTAAAGAGAAATATTAATCACTAAATACTTGTTTATGTCACAAGTTTTAGTTCTATGAGTTTATATTTTGTGATAATCAAAACATAGAGATATTGATAACATGTTAATAATGTTTTTAGGCATTAATTTATGTCAACACAAACGATCAGCTTCACGAGCTGCAGATATACCCTCAGCAATCATCCTTTGAACCTCAGTAGGTGTCATGATCACTTCCGGGTTGGAATTTTCGCTACTTGCATGCTCCATTTTTCTATTGATAATACAAAAATATAGCTTTAGAATTTTAAACAATAATTTTGTTTAAAGGATCTGGTGAACTAGGGAAATGAATATTTATGAGTCCTAACAATAATTGGGCACCATATGTAGTTTTTATTTCGATACAACAATCATAATTTTTCCGATATGTTAGATGCATTATTAATACACATGAACACCCATAAGCATAAATTAACATTTGTATATAGTAATATCACAACCAACAACATAACATTAATAACTCGATCAGTTGAGTTTTCATAACAAAACGATACAAGATTCTTTATTGATTGCCACATGCGGCAGGCTTAGATGCCTTATTACTAATACAAATACTAACTGCCTCTAATGATTAGGTACGTCCACATGTCCTCCCATCTCTAAAATCTGAGTTCGGAGATCCTGCATCTCGGTATGGTGTTGAATCTGCATATCTCCTACGAGGTTTTCCAATGTATCTGCTCTTCGGTGTGCAAGCTGGGCTTCCCAAGTACGGTTCTGTCCCTCTCTTCGCAATGATATCGCGAAAGAGCGTGTCTCGGAGATATCTGAATGTATCTGAGCTAAACCCTGCTGCAACTCTATCCTATTGGCTATAAGGTTATGTAAGGTATTGTGGATAGTATCCGAATGGTCAAATGATGAATAATCAATCATCTGAAGAAGTGAGTCTATCTGTTCTTCGTGATGCTCCAAATGCGTCACTACTACAGAAGGTGAAAGAGTAGAGGTAATTTCCATCCTAGCACTCTCGCCAGTTTCATTGATATGAGCTGGGGGAGTAAAACCAGGAGGATATGGTAATGATGGTGAAAGTGGATGAGTAGAATCGAAAATACGAAGTCGGCTGGATGCGGGTATATCTTCCTCAGGAATTTGTTCTCTTTGGTGAAAAGTATACGGATAGGTTTGGCTAAAAAGATCGAATAGGTGGTCGGGTGCATATGAATCAAATTCATGACGTGGTAATGGTATATGTGTTGGTAAAATCAAAACATCGGGATTTTCAGGCGTTGTTACAATCTCGTCTTGCTCGAATGGTTCTGTTTCTTGGGAAACAGAGACTAAGGTAGAACGAAAAACAGGCGACGTAACAGATGCGACGGAAATATCAGAGTCGGAGTCTGATATACTCATATTGAAATAATACTGTAATGATTCGTAAATAGTGCAGAATAAGAATTTATTATCGTCAAAGAATGTAAAATTCTAACATACCAAGATTAAAGTATCATAAACTTAATGATTAACTTACTAAATATGGTAGAAAGCAGGCACGACGGGCGAAAAAATAGTATGGTGTAAATTTAATTTATTTGAAAGTGTGGTTATAGTTCAACGTTTGAAAACATTTGGTTCTCTATAACTATGTCTCTGATACCAATCTGTAACACCCCCTAATTTGAAACATGGCAGCGGAATAGTAATTAGGGTGTTACGGTGAGGATCGAAGTCATAATGATAGAAAACGATTCGAAAGAGACGTTTTAAAACATAAGTTCATTAATAAAAATTCAAATACAAGAGGTCACTATCAGAGTATTATAATAAAAGTCTTGATGTTTTAAACTGAATCAAACATCTTTTATTTTACACCATTATTGAAATAAAGTAGATAAGTTTTGAAGTTTTTGCCGCCCGTTCCATGCTTGCTTCCCCTGCTAAATACCTGAGATACATGTTTAAAAGTCAACAAAAATGTTGAGTGATATCATAGAGTTTGAATTTAGTAATCATTTTGATACACAAGTAAGATTGTATTGGAAATACAATCAGTTTAAAAATTGATATTGCAGTTTATATATTGCTCTAAGTCTCATGACACGCAAACGTTAACAAATACCGTATAAACGGAGGTGTTTATCAAATCAATGATAATTTTGCCCTCGTGTAATAGGTGATTTGCCAATTCCTATTTTTACTCAAATATAATTATCACGACTAATACGACTAACCACATGCATAATGGCATTCCGTCAAGTATTAATGGGACAGGCTGTCAAACCTTAAATAGATCTATTCATTATACTCGCGTTCACATAACAGTGATTAATGGCTCATGATCAAGGGTCTTTTGGCAATAGGTAACTTAGGCATATATCAAGTCAGGAAAGCATACAGAAAATTACTTGTGATCTGTTTATAACATGTATCCCCCTCACGGAGTTTGAAAATAAGTAAATGTGAGGCTATGACTCACCTTGATTGATACTGAAATGAAGAAAATAAAGTCGGAAGAATTTATGATAACGGCTTCGAAACACAACCTGATAAATAGATTTATCTGAGAATTTGACCAAATACTATTTGGTAAATACGAACGAATAACGAATAATAACTATTCGTTATGACGAATAGGTGATGTGCAGTGTAATTCTTGTGATATGCATGATATGACAAAATATGTTATTTAAATTATCCATCGAAGTTTTACCTTTTTAATCGTAAGTAAAAATATTAACTTTTGAAATATCGTTATATATATTATTAACGTTACGTTAAATAATATATATAAGTAAAATAAAAGTTTAAATGCAATACGAAATAAATTTACGAAAATAGAAAATAAATAAGAATGTTAAATAGATTATGTTTAGTCCTTGTCTTTTTTCCAATTTTACCATTTTTACTCTAACGATGTTTGCGTTACACCGTTAGTCCTTTTTATAAATAAGTTACAACTATAGTCCTCTAATTGTCCAATAATCAATACCAGGCTTAGAATATTAACTTTCATCAATTTTTACACTTAATTTTCTGTTTTTACAGTTTTAGTCCTTACGTTTCAATATTTACACTTTTAGTCCTTCTAGGTGTCGTCGCGTTACATTTTTAGTCCAAAGTTACAAAAATAATTATAAAAATTTCCTAAAAATTTCCGTAGCTTATTAAGTCAATAATAAGCTTATTTCAACTGCTTATTTAATGAAAAGCTTATTTTTTAGCTTATGGGCCTTTAACGAAACAATTTCAAGGCCCGTTAAGATTTTTAGAGGCGAGGGCATGGAAATTGTTTTGGGCCTGGCCTTGGGCTATTTTTATGATTCTAAAAACGTTTCATATGGTCCCAGTGGGCTTATGGATCGTTACTTCTTATTGGGCTCAGTATAAGCCCAAACGAAAATATTAAGTTTTTAAATAAAGTTTGGATTTGGAAATCTTGTTAATGCCGATTCAAAATGAATCAATTGGTGTGTCGAAACGTGAGTATTTTTACGAGTTGTATAAATGATAGTGGTAGTTTTCTAGGTGGTCTATTGAGTCGTGTATAAATATGGTACTCTTGTTACGTGAGATTTAAAGTTATACGAGTGTTTTGTAGCATGTTTGTAACGTTTATATATATGAAAAACTTATAAATATTTCTAAGTGTTTTACTAAGTTTTCATACGATGGAACATGGTTCAAAAATAAGTTTGTTTGATGCATGTCGAGTGAAACCAACGTGAACTATGTGTGCTACGTGACTCATAGGCCTTCCAAGATAGAGGCTAGCCACGTTTGTGTTCTATATGACAATATATACATGAAAACAATACATAAAGTAATATACGATCGTACAAATATATATATGATGCATGAAGTGATTTTAACGTGTGATTTGAATGGAATTGAGCTTGAAATAACTTACAACACCCTTTAGGTGGTAGAGAGTCGAGAGTGAAAGGATGGAACACAAGGATAATCACGTTCAAAGTATAACCCAAATATTATACGTATAAATCAAACCCGACAACCCTTTTCTTGCGTCCAAACGATATGGCAATCGACTTCTGGCTTCTAAAGAATAGTTTTTAGGAAGAAAGAAGTAGTTGAAGGTATATGATAATTGTGAGGAACGGGTGCATGCATGTATGCTATATACGGTGTCAATTTATCACATGTAAGTGTGAAATATTTCAAGGAAACCTTAGTAACTATGCATTGTCAGTAAAACCTAGGTTCTAGGATGATTTATATTGTTATAATATGGAATGAGAGTGTACAAAATATGGGAAGTTGTCTTGGTGATTCATGAGCATGTCGACCACCAATATAATTATATACACGATTTGCTAAATCGTATACAACTTGTATATAACTGATCATCTTTGACATTTGAACATGAAATCATCTTAGAAATGTTATTAGGAACTTGTAGGAACAAACGGGAATCAAAACGGTTAAGATTTGAATAAATTATGAATCGATTGGGTCGAATATATGTTAATCACTTCGCCCCTTAAAAACGTATCAAACATCGTCCAATGAACTTGGAATTTGACACACTAATAGTTGGCTAGGTGGTAAACGAGATGGTGTAAAAATATTGGCACGTCGTGTGTAAGAATCGAGAATAAACGAGGCGTTTTGGAGGCTTGAAGCTTAGTCGAACTAATGAAAAAATATGATTTTGGAGTTGGGCTTGTGGCCTTGGGCCTGTGAATAGTAAACGAGGATGGGCTGAAAAATGATTAAGGGCCCGTTTGAATTATTAAGTGTGATTAGGAAATTAAATTAAGTTTAGGAAATATAATTAAGATTAAATGAAATATTTAGGTTTCGAGTAACGTGTCGAGGATTAATTCCGTCATTTCGTGAATTATATTATTTTGTGATAACGACAAAATAATATAATAAGAAAAATTTCAAATTTTTCCGAGAAAATGGAAATTAGGAACGATAACGAAAGATTATTTATTTATTAACGATATGATTACAAGAAATTTTTACAAGGTTCTACAAGAACAATAACCCAAATAAGGAACGGCCAACTTTTGTATCAACAATTATTATTATTATTATTATTATTATTATTATTATTATTATTATTATTATTATTATTATTTGGTCTATTACTTTTGTTTGAGTGTTTATATAAGTATTTGTTGTAAATCGTTTTTATACGACTTATGCATGGCTTTTAGAAGTTTGTTCTCGTATATTGTGGTTTTTCGCGGGCTAAGTTTTACAACATATGTTTATGTCGTTTTTTTTGTTTATTTGGATATTTATGATATGGTATAGATGAAAGCAAAGATTGTGTAACCCATTTTTTAGGCTATGTGTGACATACATTTGTTTGTTAACAATTTTCAGTTTATCTCCGTGTTTTTGACAGATACATAGCTTGTTTTTTGTTTTAATCGTTTAGGCCCATTTTTTATTTTTTATTTTTTATTTTTTAAATCGACTTAATATTTGACTAAACGAGTAACCGTGCATAGCGACGGAACTTTATAGCGGCAAATAATTATAATTTGAATAATTTGGTTAAGTGTTTCAGGTAACGTTTATGCGTACGACGTAAAATAATCAAAATGTAATTAATTTTGTTTAACATACGACAAATCAACCGTGTAACTTTAAATTGTTTTGAAACATAAAGTAGAATTAAAACTTGTTGAGTTCAAGTTTGCAACCTTATATTTATAAATAATACTTGTAGTGTGCAGGGACGGAACCAGGACACAAAACGATCAGGTGCACTTATAATAAACTAAACAAGACTACAAACACAAGTTTTATGGACCGGGTGCATTTAAGAAAAATCGATGTTTTTTTAAGAAAATTAACACTATGCAACAAAAATCCATGGGTGTCCCGGGACCCCCGGGACACCCCTGGTTCCGTCGCTGGTAGTGTGTCAAGATCAAATTCAAAGTTTCTTCCTAAATTAATTTGGATGGGATTCTTTTTACAAAGATATTAATATTATTTACAGTAGTTGTTTACTTTTCACTATTTTCATTTGTATAATTTGTGTTGCTATAGAATTGCATCAACACCTTGAGATAATGTGGACCACTCTTTTTTCATTTGTGATAGACTTTTCACACAAAGTACATCTAGCTACTTCAATGACTTGTCTTGTACCTTTCAAAATTTCTATTCCCTGAGAAAAACCCTCATTGCTTTTATTTGAACAATTTTTATATCCAAATATTCAAAAGCACATAGAAACACAGTTACAGGAAAACTGAGGCACAAACCCGGATGGTATGTCATATGTATAATCAAAAATCGTCACACACCAAAGATCAGTACTGTTGTTTCTGTTTTTGTCAGATTTCAGTTGTATCCGATATAGTGTATAGTCTCATCAGATATCGGATGTATGATAATAGCTTGTATTTGATTAGGGACATGTCCAAATCTTTGTCTGTTAAGCCTTAAGTTTTGTAAACATCGTCACACAACCATCACCATCGTCACGCACTATGACGGGCGACAATGAAGAGACGGGTGGAAACGGCGATACGGTTGGCGCGTGTGAGTTTTTCCATTGTCACACCCAAGCCAACATCACATAAACAAAAACCAAGGAAACCACAATCACATAACCAAAGGAACCACAAGCCGAATACCAAAGGAACCCCCACAACCAAAACCACCAGCCAAAACCACCTATTCCAAAGCAACTGGCCAAAACCACCTAAACCATGTAAACAAGTGGTAGAAAACACGCATGTTGTTGGGAGTGGTGGCGGCGGATTTAGATGATGTTGTTGGCGGCAATGAGTACACCTAGGCAAAGAACTGGGTGGTTTGTGTTTTAGGTTTTAGAGAGAGAAGAAAGATGAAAGTGAAGATAGTGGCTTGTATGCGTGTGTTGGTTTTTCTAGGGTGAGGTGCAGGTGAGCGAGATTTTATATCTCATATAGGTCTGAATTTTTAAATTTGGGGTGGGAGGTAAGTTCAGAATTAGGAAGGATATATCATATATGTGCTCTTTATAGAAGATTGTCAGTTTCACTATCATATGTGAATGTGTTTCCTTTACAATTAGCAGTTTCCTATATTAAATTTCAAAGTCAACTTTTTGTTTCAAAGTTGCCTAGATTACAAATATGAAACCGTAAGTTTTAGTTGAATTCGTGTATTTCAAGTTTTCAATTCAATTACAAATATGAAACCGTGCGTAATTCTTAATGTTTCCTTTTTCCTTCATAGATCCACATTCACTTTCAACATTTCAAGGGTAGAATAGACAAAATTACGTTTTCAACATTTCAACTTTTCACTTTTCTTGACTTTTCCACTTTCACCTTTGACCATTTTTCCTTTATAGGTAGTAAAGATGAGAATGGTGTATGATTTAGGCGGCTTGTCATCATTTGCATTGCTATTCTCTCTCTCTATGACAGTTTCCATAATGATAAGTCTTGTATTTAATACCCTTTTTTGCTATCATTTGTTTCTACCATTTGTAATCACATAAAAAAGGGTTTTCATTAGGCAATGGCATATATATCTATCCAAAATTGTTAATTGCATTGGTATATATTATTCTTAAACACAAAATTTATCATATATATCTAAGTAACTATTTTATAAATATTTAAATCCAAATAAATCATTATGATTATAGTTTAAATACAAAAAGACCATTATATCCTTATTCTTATCATTTCTCATAGGTACAAATCAATAAGTAACTTCACCAAATAGACAAACCACACACAAATATTGTATCTAATAAACTTCTTATAAAGATTATATATCCTTGTTTCTAGAAATTACATAAACATTCCACATGAAAATTAATTTTTAATTTGTTTCCAACACTAAATATTGTAACCCATTAAGAGTCAACATTATAGATGAGATATTTCAAGCACTAATTCATTCAAGCATACATCATCAAATTTTAAATTTAAATTAATGCTTGATACATATCAAACGATTTAACAAGATGTTGAACGTAGAATCCTATACTGTTTATGTTTCAATTCATCCAAGCGTATCAGAAGTAGGGGTGTAATCGAGTCGAGCCGAGCTCGAGCTTAACAGGGCTTGAGCTTGGCTTGAAATTTATAAGTTAGGCGTGAGCTTGACTTGATAACTTGACAAGCTTTAATCATCCAGGCTTGAGCTTGGCTTGAAAACTTCAATTAAAGCTTGAGTTTGTCTTGAAAAGCTTGAACGTATATAAAAAGATTATATTTAATAGCCAAACTCATCAATAAATATATGTATAAAGTAAAACAAACTTAAACCATAATAGCCAAATTCACTAGTGTTTTACACAAATGATAACACTATAGCAGTCGATAGCTCAAGAAGTATGAAGAATACATAAGGTAGGATACAAAAGGTTTGGATTAATTGTTGGAATTAATGTCCAAGTTCATAACTAATTGGTGAGACTATGGTCAAAAGTAGAGTCCTTTTTGGGTCGCCCTCGGTGAACTATAAAAGAGAAAATGATTCAAAGAATAAGTTACGGCATAACCACGTTAAGTGTTACGTGCTAACAAGGTCATGGGATGGTTTTTGGGGTTTGTCCCACATCGCCCCAAAGGGTAAACCAACACCTCTTCCTTTCCTTATATATAGAGGGAGCATGCCAAAGTTTAATAACTCATTTCCAACTATCTAATTCTTACTCCTTATAAGAGTCTTTCGTATTGACGGGACCCTAGGAGTTTGAAGAATAGTTTCTCTTTGGTTCGTGAGTGTGAGCTATTAGAGGTACTCTCGTTTGGGTACTCGCCTCCAAGTTCGACCAAGGTGGTCCGCGTGAGAAATTTGATTTTCTCAAAGGTTAGTAATTTTCTTATTACTTATTTAATTATTTAATTCTTTTAAGTTGCTTTTAGTTAATTAGGTTTAGATCCTTTAGGGTTTAGTTCCCTTCTTGTCCTAGATTATTATTATTTCCGCTGCGTATTAATCTAGTTAGGGAATAGAAAACCCATCAGTGGTATCAGAGCTTTAGCCTAATTCTATTAGCACTTAAAAAGTAAATTGTTAACATGTGATAAGTGTAAATAATAATTGTATATTATATTATTGTCTTATGATCATTGAATGTTAATATGAATTTACATTTTGAACCTTATATTTTAAAATGTTTAAAATAGAACCCTAAAGTTTAAAATGTTTCATTTTTAACCTTATATTTTAAAATGTTTAAAATAGAACCCTAAAGTTTAAAATGTTTAAAATAGAACCCTAAAGTTTAAAATGTTTCATTTTGAACCTTATATTTTAAAATGTTTAAAATATAACAAAAGTTTAAAATGTTTAAAAGAAACCTTATATATATTATAATTGTTATATTATTTGAAACTACTAAAACAAAATTCCCGTTTTAGATATATAGAAAATGTGAATAGTATGCTAACCCATGAAAATAGCACATCTATCATATGGGCTATTAATGGAGCGTGTGTGGTTTACCGGCACATTAATAAGAGAACATAAGTGAAAGGTGATGTGGGTCTCGCGATTCTCGGGCTGACTCGAGCCGGGTACCACGCGGGTTTTGCATGGTTAAATTCACTGTCTTATTCATGATCCTCGGCATCCCAGTCATGAATTGTAGATAAGCATATACGAGATTAACATGCCATTGATCAGAATCAATGAATCTCAAAAGAACTAGGAATTTCATAGAGAATGAAATTGACAAAGACATTGTCTACCTAAAATAATTTCGTGATGTGATTACGACAACCCTCTTCATAAAACGAATCTAAAATATGGATCCTAGCCTTAATATAAAAAATGGGTAATTGATTAAGGAATATTCATTCTAAACTAAAATTGTTTTATCTTATAGATGTCTACTGAAAATGGTGTCAATCCTCCCGTTCCCAATCCCTCACATAACCCAAACTTCTCATTACTCTCAGTTCTTGGGAGGGAAAGACTCACCGGTCCTAACTATATGGACTGGATGCGAAACCTTAGGTTCACCCTAAGGTACGAGAACAAAGAGTATGTTCTCGATGAGCAAATTCCCAAAATTGATGATGATTCAACCCAAGAAGAGATTGAAGCTCACCGAAAGCACTATGATGATGCAAACAAAGTGTCATGCATCATGGCATCGTCCATGAGCCCGGAACTGCAAAAGACTTTTGAGAACACTTGGGCTTATGAGATGAACCAACAGCTCAAAGAAATGTTTCAGGCAAAGGCAAGCAAAGAACGCCTTGATGTTGTTAAATCCCTCATGGCTTGCAAACCAAAACCTGGAGCCTCTATTTGTGCTTTTGTCTTAGAGATGAAAGGGTACTTTGACAGATTGGGATCTCTGAACATGGTATTCGATACTGAGCTTTCTATCAACATAATCCTATCTGGTCTGCCAGCTGATTACAATCAGTTTGTGCTCTCGTATCAAATGAACGGGAAAGAGACCTCAATAATGGAACTCCATAGCTTATTACAAACCGCTGAGCAAGGGATCAAGAAGATTGATATGCCCTCTACTTCAGCGGCTCCTGTGTTGACTGTTGGTCATAATGCATAGAAAAGAAAGACTTCTCATTCCAACTGGAAAGGAAAGGCCACAAAAGGAAAGTCCGATCATTGGTCTAAGAGAAAGGCTGAATCTGATATTGCACCAACAAATGATCCAAAGGAAGCAGTGTGCTTCTACTGCAACACAAAGGGACATTGGAAGCGTAGCTGCCCAAAATATCTGAAGGACCTCAAAGACGGAAAGGTCGAAAAGGGTAGTCACTCAGGTATGTTTATGATCGAACTCCACAATACTACAACTTCTGATTCGTGGGTCTTGGATACAGGGTGTGGTATTCACATTTGCACTGTATTGCAGGGTCTAAAGGAAAGTAAGAAGTTGAAGCATGGAGAGCTCAACTTAGTCATGGGGAACAGGAAAATCACACCTGTGACGAAGATTGGAAAGTACAAGCTCATGCTAAAGTCTGGAGTTAGGATAAATTTAAATAATTGTTGTTATTCGTCAGAAATGACAAGAAACATTATTTCATTTCATGTTTTGTTTAAGGATGGTTATCAATTTTCATTTGACAATGAGAATGGAGATATTTTGGTTTATTCAAATGGTTGTTTTATATTTAAAGCTTCTCCTTGCAAAGGCATATATGAAACTGTTGAATGTATTAGTAATAATGGCAATGTGATTTTAAATGTTGGTTCGTCTAATGAGCTTGATAAATCAAAATTGTGGCATTCTCGTCTTGGGCACATAAACAAGAAACGCATCGCCCAACTCCAAAAGGATGGAGTGCTGGAATCATTCGACTTCAAATCGGATGATGTATGCGAGTCTTGCTTATTGGGAAAGATGACTAAATCACCATTCACAGGAACATGTGAAAGAGGTGAAGGATTATTGGACTTAGTACACACGGATGTGTGTGGACCATTCCGATCAACCACAAAAGATGGAAATCGCTACTACGTTACATTTACTGATGATTTCAGTAGATATGGATATGTTTATCTGATTAAACATAAGTCGGATACTTTTGAAGTATTCAAAAGGTTTCAAAACAAAGTAGAGAACAACTGGGCAGAAAGATAAAGGTACTCCGATCCGATAGGGGAGGAGAATACCTTAGTATCGAATTTTTCGATCATCTTAAAAACTGTGGTATAGTTTCACAGTTAACTCCTCCTAGAACACCACAACTAAATGGAGTTGCGGAGAGGAGAAACAAAACCCTGTTAGACATGGTTCGATCTATGATGTGTCGAGCAACACTTCCAATAAGCTTCTGGGGTTACGCATTAGAAACAGCCGCCCATATCTTAAATCTTGTACCCACTAAGAAGGTTTCGAAGACACCTTTTGAGACGTGGAAGGGAAAACGTCCTTCCCTTGGGCACATCAAAATCTGGGGTTGTGAGGTTTTCGTTAGACGAGAAGCTCAGGACAAACTAGAAGCCAGATCCGAAAAGTGTCTTTTCGTCGGTTATCCTAAAGAGTCATTTGGATATTTGTTTTACAGACCCAAGGATAATGTGGTGTTTGTAGCTCGAAGAGGAACGTTCCTCGAGAGAGAAATGATATCCAAAGAGGACAGTGGGAGTAAAATAGACCTTGAAGAAATTCAAGATTCTGCCTATGAAGAACCTATAGTAAACACTGACACTCAACAAGAGGTGGTGACACCTGTTGAACCTGATGATATATCCTTACCCATTCGCAGAACAAGTAGTAGAGTAAGCAAGCCTTCTCAGGATCCTCAATTCTATTATGGTTTCCATATTGAAGAGGACAAGATTAGTGATAGTACACTAAGTGAGTTGGATGAGCCTGCCAACTACAAGGAAGCGATGGCAAGCCCTGAGGCTGCTAAGTGGAAGGAAGCTATGGAAAGAGAGATTCAGTCTATGTATGACAACCAAGTTTGGAATTTGGTTGACACTACACTCGGTCTTAAGATTGTGGGATATAAGTGGATCTTCAAGAAGAAGACAGACATGGATGGGAATGTACACACTTATAAAGCTAGGTTGGTGGTGACACCTGTTGAACCTGATGATATATCCTTACCCATTCGCAGAACAATTAGTAGAGTAAGCAAGCCTTCTCAGGATCCTTAATTCTATTATGGTTTCCATATTGAAGAGGACAAGATTAGTGATAGTACACTAAGTGAGTTGGATGAGCCTGCCAACTACAAGGAAGTGATGGCAAGCCCTGAGGCTGCTAAGTGGAAGGAAGCTATGAAAAGAGAGATTCAGTCTATGTATGACAACCAAGTTTGGAATTTGGTTGACACTACACTCGGTCTTAAGATTGTGGGATATAAGTGGATCTTCAAGAAGAAGACAGACATGGATGGGAATGTACACACTTATAAAGCTAGGTTGGTAGCGAAGGGTTATACTCAAACCCACGGGATTGATTATGAGGAAACCTTCTCACCAGTAGCTAAAATAAAGTCAATTAGGATAATGCTTGCCATAGCTGCGTTTCATGATTATGAAATATGGCAGATGGATGTCAAGACCGCTTTCCTTAACGGAAAACTAACAGAGGATGTGTTTATGGCACAACCAGAAGGTTTTGAAAATGCAAAGTATCCTAAAAGAGTGTGCAAGCTTCAAAAGGCCATTTATGGACTTAAACAGGCATCTCGTAGCTGGAATCTCTGCTTCCATGAGAAAGTCACACAGTTTGGATTTTCTAGAAGCGAAGATGAGTCCTGTATATATATCAAAGTCAGTGGGAGTATTGTAGTCTTCCTGGTATTATATGTGGATGATATACTGCTCATAGGAAACGATATCCCAACATTACAAAGTGTAAAAGAATGGTTGGGGAAATGTTTCTCTATGAAAGATTTGGGAGATGCAGCATATATTCTCGGTATAAAGATTTACAGAGATAGGTCAAAGCGTCTTATAGGACTTAGCCAGGACACGTACTTAGATAAAATCTTAAAAAGATTCAAAATGGAGAATTCTAAGAAAGGGAATCTACCCTTACATCATGGCATAAAGATTAGTAAGGATCTATGTCCGAAAACTAATGAAGAACTGGACAGAATGAGTCGAGTCCCATATGCTTCGGGAGTAGGATCGATCATGTATGCCATGACGTGTACAAGGCCTGATGTCTCCTTTGCTTTGAGCATGGTGAGTCGACATCAGCAGAATCCTGGTGAAGGTCATTGGACAGCTGTAAAGAACATTCTTAAGTATTTAAGAAATACTAAAGACAAGTTCTTAGTTTATGGTGGAGAAGAAGAACTCAGAGTGACTGGTTATAGTGATGCAAGTTTCCAAACAGATAAAGATGATAGTCGTTCACAGTTTGGTTGGGTATTTTTGCTAAATGGGGGAGCAGTGACGTGGAAAAGTTCAAAGCAAGATACAGTGGCAGACTCTACATGCGAGTCTGAGTATATTGCAGCTTGTGAGGCTTCAAAGGAAGCTATTTGGATGAAGAATTTCATTGGAGATCTTGGAGTTGTTCCAACCATACAAGACCCTATTGAAATATTCTGTGATAATGAGACTGCAGTCGCCTTGACTAAAGAACCCAAGGATCACGGAAAGTCAAAACACATTGAAAGGAAATACCATTTTGTTCGAAGAAAGGTAGAAGAAGGACACGTGATTGTGAAAGACATACGATCAGAGGATAATCTAGCTGATCCATTCACAAAGGCATTGGCTAAGTCCAAACACGATGAACATGCTTGGAGCATAGGATTGAAAGATAAAATAAAGTTTTAGTTGTTAGTTTGAGTTTGAAACATTATAATCAATGATTGAAATCGTAATAGATTTGGTGATTAAATAATGGAGATTTGTTTATTTGCAAGTGTGCTACCATTTACTATTGTTTATCATTGTGTTTCATTTTTTGCATGTTTAGAATCCACTTCCTGAGTACTTAGTTTACTCAAACCTCCTCAGTCGTTCAAACTACTGGAAGTAAGTTTTGATTTAAGACTGTCATGGAGTGTTAGTAGATTGTATATAAAGATTAGACATAGCATAGAGAATGCTGCAACACTCATGAGTACTTAATGGGAATTAAGTATAGGACAAACCCGTACTTAGAGAGATTACTTCATGGATTGAGATCACGAGTAATTCTAAGATGATAATATCCTCTATTCTTAAAATGGAGATACATCGAGTATCTAGTTTTCAAGTCTGTTATACTTTAGTTTATTCAAACGCTGTGCGTAAATGCCAGTTATAAAGGGTATGCTAGGTATGACATGATAAGTTGACTAGTTCTATGTATTCAAAGTTTATTTGTTCCTTTCGCCTAAAAGGGAAAGCGATATCAATGGGCCCCTCGATGATTAAATGTTGACTTAAATGTGCTAGGCCTAGCCGGGACTAAATTGATGTGTTCAATTCAGTAGTCTCATATAGTCAAATAATCGAAAATCGAGAAACATAATGTTGAACCTGGAGATTGATTAAAATCCATGTCTCAGGTTCATACGATATCAGTAGAACAAAGGAATAGTTGATCGCTTATCAAAGGGCTGACTCTAAGATATGATTCAGAGTTCGGCAGTTGCATTGGATGGCACTCTCTGCTTAGTTGATCGGAATAGGCTTAGACCAATTATAGTTGATGAATTGTCCAAGTGGGAGACTGTTGGAATTAATGTCCAAGTTCATAACTAATTGGTGAGACTATCGTCAAAAGTAGAGTCCTTTTTGGGTCGCCCTCGGTGAACTATAAAAGAGAAAATGATTCAAAGAATAAGTTACGGCATAACCACGTTAAGTGTTACGTGGTAACAAGGTCATGGGATGGTTTTTGGGGTTTGTCCCACATCGCCCCAAAGGGTAAACCAACACCTCTTCCTTTCCTTATATATAGAGGGAGCATGCCAAAGTTTAATAACTCATTTCCAACTATCTAATTCTTACTCCTTATAAGAGTCTTTCGTATTTACGGGACCCTAGGAGTTTGAAGAATAGTTTCTCTTTGGTTCGTGAGTGTGAGCTATTAGAGGTACTCTCGTTTGGGTACTCGCCTCCAAGTTCGACCAAGGTGGTCCGCGTGAGAAATTTGATTTTCTCAAAGGTTAGTAATTTTCTTATTACTTATTTAATTATTTATTTCTTTTAAGTTGCTTTTAGTTAATTAGGTTTAGATCCTTTAGGGTTTAGTTCCCTTCTTGCCCTAGATTATTATTATTTCCGCTGCGTATTAATCTAGTTAGGGAATAGAAAACCCATCATTAATTAGGTTTAAATGACCTTCTAGAATTAATACATGTTCAATTATTTACAAATTAAGTCATTATAATTATGTTAATACTCAAATTATCTTTAGTTAATTATAAATTTATAATGGAAATATATTTATATTAAAGCTCGAAAAAGCTTGATAGGAGCTCGAGCCGAGCTATCAAAAGCTTGAGCTTGGCTTGTTATATGTTTCGAGCTATTTTTTGGGCTTGAACTTGGGCTTGAGCTTGATAAAAGTTTGAATCGATCGAGTCAAGCTCGAGCTCGAGGTCGAGCTCAAGTTGCTTGATAAAAGCTTGACTTGATTGCAGCCCTAATCAGAAGTAGTTTATAATTGTTGGTTGCGTGGGTTTTTGCTTGTTGGTTATAAACAATTACTAGTACTAGTTAATGACTAAAACCATTCAATTAAGCAAAATCAAGAACAATAAGGGCCCGTTTGGTATATGGGCATCTTTTTAGGATTTGGGATTTGGCTTCATAAAACTTGTTTGGTTTACAAAAATTGATTTTAAAGGGCCACAAAAACCCTCATTCATGAGTTTGTATAAAAGGAGAGTGAATACATAGGATTTTTCTTTCCTCATTAATATATGTGTGTATTTTATTTTAAATATTTGTCTTTTCTTGATATAAAAATTTCCCTCTTCAGTTAGTGGGCCAAATCTAAATTTTTTATTATTTTATTTTTAAAATAATTAAAAAACCAAATAACAATATCAAATTCAATTTATGAAACAAACACTTGATATTACAAATTCACATCTAAATCCAAATCACAATCTAAACACAAATCCAAATCCAAATCCTAATCTTAAACTCATCTACAAATCAAACGGACCCTAAATGAAAACATTATGTTGAAAAGTTAGTACAAACAATTTACCTAACTCAAATAAAGTTTAGAGTTGTAAAAGTCTACGTGTCTAGATGGTTATATGATTAGTTTATAAATTTATTACTAAACGAGTACTTGTGCATAATAAAGAGATTTATAGTGGCATATACTTTTAGTGATAAAAAAAGTTTATAGGCTGTAAACGAAAAATAATAAAAGTTGATAATTTAGGGATTAAACATAATGTTTTGAAACCTGGTTTGACCCGAGTTGTTCAACCAGTTGAACCGTTAAAAATGGGTCAACCCGACGAGTTGGGTCGGAAAACGGGTCAAATAAAACCGGGTTAACCCGCCGGGTTTTGAAGTGTCCCGGTTCAACCCAGTTTTCGATATGTGTTAATAGTTTCCTTATGTGTATTAATAGTTGACATTGCTCATAATTAATTGTTCCAACATTTTTTTTTTCACATTTTACTTTTTTTTTTTTTTTTTTTTTTTTTTTTTTTCCACTTTTCACTTTTCACTTTGACCGTTTTTGTTTTATAAATAGTATAGATAACCAAAGGGTATAATGGTTAATTTATATTTAAAATTATAATTATCTTGTGTTTTTCGGTTTTAAATATATATAAAATAATTATTTGAATATATATGAAAATTTTTATATTTAGGAAGGATATATACACAATTATAAGTTTTAGTTGGATATATATGCAATTTTTAGTTTTTAGAATGATATATATGCAATTAAACGAGTTTCCCATGTCAACCCCCCATGTAACCACAACCATAATTCGTTTATTGTTGTGTCGATGTCAAGTCGTGTTTTGTGATGGGTGAAAATGTTTCATGATAATTTAACAAATTATGACAAATTTTATACAAAAACTAACACTTTATATGAGTCAGATTCAGATTCCTCGGCCTCTTATTCACATTAAGATGGAATCAGAGTCAGACGTTTCAACCACATATTCAAATTCAGATGTACGAATCAGATTCAGATTCAGAGCCACTTAAGAAACATACAACACCGAAGTATGAAAGCAGTGATCCTCAAACTCGAGTATATGATAGTCAAATATATGTGGAACAATGTAATGACCAAATTGTCCTTGACCCATATGTTGACTAACAAGAAAGGTTAATGGTCGTTAGCCCAGAAGGACTAGTCGCGCAATTAACGAAGAACAATGGGTCTAAAAGAGCGATTTTTGAGAAAAAAAGGACCAAAAGCACGAATCAAGTATAGTTTGGGGACTAGCTGTGTAATGTACTCTTTAAATTATTACTCCATCCGTCTCAAAATAATTGTTCATATTTTCTTTTTAGAATGTCTCAATTAATTGTTCACTTTCGATTTTAACTAATAAAAAGAGAATTTAGTGAGGAATATTCTATTTGTCGAGTTAAAAATTATAGTTGTCTCATTTTTATTAAACTTTGTAATTTTGTAGAAAATGACTAGTATTATATAGGTTAGAAAAGGAAAACGTAAAGTCAGGGAATTTTAATAGGGTGTTAAAAATGGAATTTATTTATTTCCTTTGCTAAATAAAAAGGGGGCCTTTATATTTATATTTATATTTGAGGGGGAAATCAAAAACTGAAAAAGAAAAAAAAGGGGGGAAATGGGAGGGCGGAAAAAAGTAATCGGAGAAATGACGGCGGTTGAAGAAGAAGAAGATGAAGAGGAATCATTAATGGCTTTGTATGAACATCGCTTCAAAGAAGTCCAGCATCTTCGTGGCCGTCTTGATTTTTACGAGTCTCAGGTTTTTGTAATATACATACAGTTAAACACATTAGTGAATATAAAAATGTTGTGTGTGAAAAGTAAATGAAGTATACCATCATTAAGAGTACATTCTTATTAGTTTAGTAGTCATCAAAGATATTTCGATTCTTTGTTAATTGTTACGTGTTATTGGTTTGTGGCAACGTTTGGCTATGAAATATATATATGCACTGCATTGTGTTACAAAGAGCAGAACCATTTTTTAACAACCCGACAAGATTTTTTAACCCGACCCGATAAGCCTGTTCGGGTTCGGGTTGGGTCAACCCGACCCTATTGACACCCCTAGTCCCAATATTTGGCTAGTTATTTAGCAGATTTGTTTGTTCATGGGAAAATTTGAAATTGGGGCTCTTTGTTGTTTTATATTTATTCAAAATCTTGCCTTTTTATGGAGTAAATGCTCAGATTGTTGCTATATAAATGGGTTGTCTTGACACGTGGAATAATTGATTTGATGTACCCGGGTCAAACGGGTGGCACCCTATTTGTGCGACCAACTTGTCTAAGATCGAAAAAACAGGAAAGTAGACATGTATTGAGCACAGGTAAATTTTTGCTGGATTTGGTATGAAGAAACCATATGCATATTTGGGTAGCTTTTTAGTAGTTTTAATTGTTGAATGACGGTGAATGGAAAAAGTTGATTGCATTCTATTCGTTTTGTATTAGTAGTAGAAATGGGGTCTTTTGTTGTTTTGTTTGTCTATGGAATTTTGCTTTTTTACATAACAAATGCTCAAATTGTTGCTATATAAAAAATGCAACTATTTTCTATTTATGTAGTAACAAGTGCTTTTGATTGTGCTGTTTTGAACTATGGTTGTGCAACAATAATAGCTAATATAGAAAAGTTACTTTATGTTGTGCAATTATAGCTAATATTGTTTTTAATAAGCTATGCAGCTCAATGAAGCTGAGAAGAGGTTGGACGAAACACAACGCCAGTTGTCACGCGTTCGAAGTCGAGGATGTGCTAAAAGTTCAATTGAAAATCTAGTAAGAGTTCAAAAAGAGGCAACACCTAGTCCTTTGAAGATTACTAAAAAATGTAACGCAAGCTTGTCTGACAGTCAACCAGAAGAAGACTGTAAAATTATTAACACCCAACAGAAAACACTACTTCATATCCCATTTGTAACCTTAAAAAGGCCCTCACCTTTTGATGTGTCGTCTAGTGAAGATTCGACTGAAATTCGGTCTCAATCTTGTTTTTCTGTTCCGAGATTTAAGAAAAAACCTAAACTGGAGAAAGCTGCTGAGAGTCAAGCAAACTTGGTTGCAACACCCAAATGGCCCCCGCGTGTTGAGATGGAGGAGTCCTGTGATGAACCAAGCGAATTTGGTTGTCGACCTCTCATGTCAAATAAACAGGAGAAAGCTGCCGAAAGTCAAGCTAGAGGGACAAAAAAGAAATCTGGTAATACTTGCTACATGTTAATGGTTGGCTCTATGAAAGTATTAGTAATTGTTTGATTTGCATTGGACATGAGATTCGTTTGACTTGTGCGTTTTAACTTTCCATACTTTTTTCGTGAGCTTGTAGGCTTGATAGTTGTATATTAATCATGACAGGGAAAAGTAAAGAGAGAGATTTGATTGAGGTTGTAAACAGCTGTTCATCACCTAGCAAAATCATCTGTGAAGCATCCAACCACATTCCTAGCCAACATAAGAGAAAGCTGAGAACTCTTGTCTTGTGTCCGACAAATGACGAGCTTTTTGTGACGAGGTATTTGGTATAGACTTTAATCGCGTACATTGGTAATTGGCTTAATCTTACTTGTGATCATGTTTTGAAATCTTGTGCAGTGCTTTGGATGGTATTGTCAATCTTTGGAAAATACAGGGAAAAGGGTATGTCCTATATTTTACTTTGATATCACCATTAGTTTTACGTCTCTACATTACCTTATTTATTCCCTGTTTTGTGACTGGATTTTGATTCTTGAAAGTTAAAACAGTCTCCTTAAACTTATTCTGTAACCGTAACTAAAAAAAGCAAATAATTGAATGGAAAATTATATGAATTTAGGTGTCACTAAATTATGTTATGCCACAGTTGCAATGTTGTAGGTCACATTCATTTCTCTTCGCTATACTTTAACGGGGCCCATAATCATGTCCTCATTTGTTTTAACACTTGCAGAAAATGACCGAATGCATAGACTGGCGACATTTTATATATAACTGAGTATTTGTTATAATTATCAAACGTATATATCGCTGAATATTTGTTTGTTATGGTTTAACTTGTCAATATATATCTATTGGTTATAAGCGTGTATGCAGATGAATCATACACGTGTGCTTTTTTATTAACTATTAGTTGTTTAATGTCAGGTCACATGCAATTCATCAAAGTTCAACTAATGCTGCATCGTTAAAGCTAAAGCGATGGCCTGAAGACGGTGCTTGGCATCCAAATGGAAACAGCATGATCTTCGTGTATAGTGCAGATGGTGGGGACTCTCAGGTAGGAGTCATGGACTTGAATAAAGGACAAAAGGTAACACCTTAAAAGCTATCTTCCATCATAATTCTGTTTCAATATTTTATCTTGTTGATGCCTGTAACATAGTGTATAAGTAGTGTATAACAAATCAGGTCACCTTTTTGGAGCATAAGCCACATGTTAAGGGGACTATTAACAATGTAATGTTTATGCCATGGGACGGAAACTCCTTCATGACTGGTGGAAACGATCATGCTGTTATTCACTGGAGCGAGAAAGCTGAGAACTGTTGGAAACCTAATGTGCTTCACAACACTATTCATACTTCTGCTGTTATGGGTGTTGCTGGAATTAAACATAAGAAGACTGTAATTTCTGTTGGAGCGGACAGGAGAATTATCGGTTTTGACTTGGAGACTGAAAGAAGGGTTATCAAACATCAGATAGACAGCAAGTGCATGAGTGTACTTCCAAATCCACGTGACTCCAATCTTTTTATGATTCAGACCAGGTAAATTGCAATTGATTCAACTTTATACATTTGTCAGGATAATTTCTTACAGCTAATATCTCTTACTGTTACCATTCATTGTGTTTGCTAATTGCTATGATTTATTCTCTAAACCATGAGCCCCTTTTCGCTTAAATTTCAGGGTCAATTATATAAAGTATCAGTGTCTTTTTCTATTCCTTTTTCATTATATAATCGTAGTCCTAAGTATATTTATTTAAATGATAATGTTCTACAAAAACAAATTGTTTTGTGTCTCGTTTGGGTCACTTTATTACCCATGATCTTTATTGTATTCTCTTCATCCGTTGCCTAAATAGTGATCATATATATATAGTATCAGTTGTTTGTGTATTGTTTACTTCTTTTGATATTTTCTGCTAATAGTGCGCCATTTTTTACTTATTTCTTGCAGGACTCCTGAGAGGCAACTACGACTGTATGACATGAGGCAAAAGGGAGACGAAATCCATGGATTTGGTTGGAAACAAGAAAGTAGTGCGTCTCAATCATCCTTAATAAATCAAGCATGGTCCCCAGATGGTTTACACCTAACATCAGGCTCTGCAGATCCAATGATACATATCTTTGACATCAGGTTCATTGCCAACCAACCTTCACAATCTATAAACGCTCATCAAAAACGAGTTTTCAAAGCTGCATGGCATCAATCTCTTCCTCTGCTCATTTCCATATCATCCGATCTCAATATCGGATTGCACAGCATCATTTAAAATGTGCATTTTGTGTAGGGGTATATATTTCATGTCACCTAGTTTGAACTTTTTGAAGTGAACATCATAGTTGCAAAAGGTAAAACTGGTACTCCAATATTTTGAATTTAGTATGCAGCTATGTAATGCCACCAGTTACAACTTGGTGAATGAAGCTTTTCTTGGATAATCTCACCTACATTCCCTATAATATTAGTTGTTGATGATTGCCTCGAAATTTAAATCGTCGATAATAATTGAACGCATATATACATATGATCATATTGCTGTTTTTGTGATTTTATCCAAACTCATTGTTCATGTTAGTTAGAGCATTTGGTGTGGCAATGTTGACCCCATAATTCTGCGTTACCAGCAATCTCTTGTGTAAAAGCTCATCTATAATCAGACATGTCGGGGAAAGTGGGAATGGAACGAAAAAGAAGTACGAAAGATGCAGCTCGAGCGCAAACAATCAGAACATGATGTTTGTTTTCTTGCAATTACAACAAATGCCCAAATGTGTATAGCTCAATGACAATTATATGTAGAACTAACCATGCAATTAACAAAAAAGTTTGAACTATCTATGAATAAAACTGATTGTTAGCCCATGGTCACAATGTTCTTTGTAAGTTACTACCTATAACAAAAAGCCGTTCAACTGAACTGTACAAGCAAAGTGAACAGCATAAGTGGTATTATTTATATAAGGCATATGTATGCTCTTTTACCAAATTGTCATGAAAGGATTCAATTACGATTGACATTTTTCCAAAAAAACTCCAAACTTGATCAGCATAACCATACAGAGATGATTTGTTATAGCACACATAATGCTGAGATTCTACATTATACACTAGTAATTCATTTTCTTAAGAGCACAGAGATAGGGCAGAGTAAGCCCTTTCAAGCTACTGGTAACCACTTGACAGATATGATCAGAGAGCATTCATGGGTACATAAAAGAAAAACAATCCCCAAAGAGTGACAAAATAACCAATATCTTTCCACTTTCAAAATCAATTACTACAATTCTTTGTCATCGACACATTCAGCAAACCACAAGATTAGCCAGTTAACAAAAGTTTGAAAAATACCAAAAAAAGCAGAGTTCTATTTCGGCTATCGGAGATGCTCGATGGAGTGTCAATAACTTCTTAGCAAGCATCAACTGTCCATGGTCCCCACAAACAAACGCTTCTGAGTTGGGACGAACAGTCATATTCTTTAACAACAGAGAACAGCGAACTTTTTTACTAACACTTAAATCACTTTAAACAATTTGTTCCTCTCGATCTCCATTTTCAGCCCTACCAGCTTTCAAACGAGAGAGAAGCTATCATTGCAAAAGTGAACATTATTAGAGCAGTGCAACGTGCATAATTTTATACACAAACAACATACATGAGTGTATGAAAAAAGACATTCATAAGTAATATTACCTCCATACAGCGATCCCCAAATGTAATATCTTCGACATGGCCAAGGCTTTCTAAAAGTCCTTCAAACACTTCTTCCTCGAATATCAAATATTCCCTCCAACTGATCGAATAAGCTAAGTGAGCTTTGACCAAAGATGACACATTAAGCAACACAAGCTCCCGCAAAACCAACACACCTTCTATAGTTAGAGACGATATGTAAGGAGCATCGATTTTGACACAATCCATATAAGCCTCGTTGTCTAGATCCCCATACATAGAGTAGTGTCCCAAGAACACCAACTTCTTAACACTCTTTGAAGTAATATCAATCCGCCTATAACCATAGCAATCGTCCAACTCCAAAGATTCCAAGCAAGGACTTCCGGATAATATCTTCTCAATCATATCTTCATCCAAAGTCACAGCACATAAACACAAACACTCAAGTCTTTCCCAACTAATCGCACCATTAGGAGGATTAAACACACAGCAGCGCAACTTCACATGATTAAAACACAAATTGTTGAAACAACTCATCATCATAGCTAAACGGTTCCCCTACCCATAACCGTAAATCAACATCTTCAACATTGCGGCTAATAGCATAACGAATCCAACTATTTGCTCGTGATTTAAACTCAGAATTATCCATACAGTAATTGATATCAAGTATGAATTTTTTGAGGTTGAGATTTGTAGGACACTGATTTAGGGTGTTGTAGATGAAAGAAATGTAACCATGGAGATCAGTTTCTTTATCTACTAAATCGGGGAAGTCATATTCATGTGAGAAAATGAGATGAGGAAGTGAAGTCCAGAGATTTTTCCAACGTTTTGAGATGGTAGCCGTTGTTCTGATCAGCCCTTTGGTAGTGCAGTCCAAACGAGACATGATATTATTGATTATCATTTCGTCCCTTAACTCATTCAACCGATCCACTCCTTCCATGACCAACTAGACGTTACAAAACGAGAAATGAAATGTTAGAAACAGAAGCAGCTATATCAAAACGCGGAAAACTGAATTACATATGTTCAATAGAAAAATGAAGAGTAACCACTAGCAATGGCATACAATACGCGATAGCTAAATCAAACACATTGGCCCTTACTAAGGTTGCGCCTATCTATATGTTCATATTTGTAGGCGTATTTTGTTTGAAAAATGCTAAAAGAGAATTTCATAAAAGGTGTTTATTAAGAATCAATCCCAAACACCACCTAAATAAGAATCAGTTTACTAAACACATAATGGATTGATCAATGTTAAACATATGATATAAGTAACAATCTTATTATTGGGGCATTTCATCAAACAACTGGTGTGTGAGTGTGTGCATCAAATAATAAACAGCAACAAAATGTAACATTCTGATTGGGGCATTTCATCAAACACTTGGTGGCTGTTGATCAGTTAATAATCATGAATCATGAAACTAAATAAGTTGATGAATAAAAGAATACGTACCAAAATCTAATTAAGGTTTTGGTATCGACAGAAAACTAAACAAAAAAAATTGTAGTATACGACTATATATATATATGTTTAAAGTAAGATCGACTAGTGGGTTTATTTTGTGTTGGTTAAAAGGAAATAAACACTTAAGTTAGACCTTGTTTTTAAGCCCACTTCAATAGCCCAATATGTTACCAATGTAAATGTGACGTATCTTGATCAACTGTGTTTTTTTTGGACGGGGCTACATGGCCCCTAGCCCTGAAGGCGTAGCGAGCCCATACAACCAGGTTGGGTTCAGCCCAGAACGCAATGACACCCTTCTTTTTAAGCACGCGGGAGGAAACCCCTATCACCCTAGACAAGAATCGAACTTGAGACCTTGCCTAGGAAGGTAAAACCTTCATACCGCTAGACCATAGACCCATTGGTATCTTGACCAACTGTTAAAACACATAAAATGTAAATGCACTAATAATGTATCAAGAACGAGCGTGGTTGGGTCAGAGAATGCATATATAACCTCTACTCCATAACATTAGACTAAGCTCTTACATGATTTTATATATAGTGCAACGAGCTTTCATGATGATGGTGGATCGAGCTTAGCTTGAGAAAGTCTTGAAAGCTTAGATGTATTGAAAATGGTAGAGATTTAGATGAGTTACGGAAGTTGATTTAAGCTCAATTCAAAAGCTCAATATAGTTCAAATTAGGATTAACAACTTATAATATAATCCTAGCTCAAACAAGTCCATATACAGCCGACTTTGTACAACCATAAGTACATAGAAGTTAGAAGTATATATTTTCGTGGTTTTCATGCTGACAAAAAACCGACATAATTGTAGTTGCAGTTTTAATTTTTGTCTTTTAAAAATCAATGGAAATGTCGGCGGAGATGGCGTTGGTAGGAATCGAACTTATGACCTTACTGTAGGTAAAATAAGCTTTTGCAATCTCCACAAACACGACATTGACAATCAATTGTGTTTTTCAATATACTTAACATGAAAATAACTGAAAAAGTAAAAGGACAACTACACAATTAAATTAGATCATCTATATACCGTATAAGCTGTTCACATAATACGAATAGTATCTTTATTGAAAGTATGCTACATTACAACAACAACAACAACAACATACCCAATCCCGCAAAAGCGAGGTATGGGGGAGGTAGAAATGTAGACAGATCCTACCCCTACCCCAGGTAAAACCCGGGAGTAGAGAGACTGCTTCCAAGGAGACCTCCGGCACGTGCACATGTGCGAGTGAAAGATCACCGAAAGAGATAGCACGGAACAAAGAGCAACAAAAAAGGCAAATAAAAGTCAAAAGGGAAAAGCCAAGCAAATCAAGTAGGTAGCAGGAAACCAACAAACAAGAGACCTAGGAAAAAGACAAACAAATAAAACAGGGCACCAAAACACAAAAGCAAAGAGCAAGACACACAAAGCGGCAAACAAAGCAAGGAAAAAAGAACCAAAAACAGACAAACCCAACAAGAAAAGCACAAAAACAAAGCAGGGAAACGCAAGGGGCTAAAACTAAGGCAAAGCAAAGGGAAAAGAAACGCCACAAGCCACCTACAGACCTAAAAGGGAAGAGCAAAGGGACCACTAAGCCTAAAGAGCCAAGGGCAAACTAAACCTAAAAGGCAAGGCAAAGGGGCAAACGCAAAGGCAAGGCAAAGGGAAGCGCCACTAGCCTACAAAAACCTAAAAGGAAAGAGCTAAGGAACTCTAAACCTAGGGAGCAAAGGGCATACTAAACCTAAAAGGCAAAGGGCATGGCAACAAAAAGACGAGTAAGGACCCACGCAAAGACGCCCTCCTAAACACCCGCCCGAGACTACCTGCCAGATCTAATCCTAGCTCTCCATGCATTCCTATCTGAGATCATGTCCTCGGACAAGAGAAGCTCCTTCATGTCTAGCCTAAGTCTATCTTCCCACCTCAGCTTCGGTCTTCCCCTCCTCCTCAAACCGTCGACCATCAGCGCTTCAACTCTCCTTACCGGCGCTGTTTGTGGCCTCCTCCTGACATGACCGTACCACCTCAACCTCCCTTCTCGCATCTTCGAGATTATAGATTCAACATCAAGCGCTGCTCTGAAAACTCCGTTCGGGATCATGTCAAGCATGGTCTTACCACAAGTCCACCTTAGCATTCTCAGTTCTGCCACTTCCACTCTGTTAGCTTGAGCTTTTGTGATGGGCCAACATTCAGACCCGTACAAGATAGCTGGTCTGATCGCCACCTTATAAAATTTACCCTTAAGCTTGAAGGGGACTTTCTTATCACAGAGCACTCCTGACGATGCTCTCCATTTCGCCCAACCCGCTCTAATACGGTGGGTAACGTCATCGTCAATCTTTCCTGATTTGTGAAACATCGAACCGAAATATCTAAAAGACTCCTTAGGTTGAAAAATCTGGTCACCGATACGAACTTCCTCCTCGTTGTGGCCGGTCACGTTTCCACCGAAATCACATCTCATATATTCAGTCTTCTCTCTGCTAACCCTAAGACCATTGGCTTCTAAAGTCTCTCGCCAGTGCTCCAGTCTGTAGTTTAAACCTTCAGCCGATTCTGCAACCAACACAATTTCGTCTGCGAATATCATGCTCCAAGGGATGCCCTCTTGGATCCCTCGGGATAACTCGTCGATAATCAAGGCGAAGAGGTAAGGGCTAATGGCAGATCCTTGGTGAAGACCAACTTCCACCGGAAGAGGTATGCTACATTGATATTATTATAAATCACTACTTTATATAGACTTACATTTTACAAATTTTGGCAAGTTGCAATGTACAGAAAATATGAGAATGAAATTCACGAGCTTTGCCTATGAACACATCACATTTTATAAGGTCATTTTTAATTTGTTATTTTATATTTCATTCAACTTTTGCTTCAAAGTTAACAGGTGAGGTCATGGTTAATTAGTTTCTTCATGTTTAACGTATAGTTAACAGTTGCCATAATTTGAAGCATGATGTTCATTTACAAGAAAAGAACAACTGATATTATCACAACTGTTTGGAATGAATTTGTGAAATGCAATCTTCACATATTATCATCACTTGTACTTGACTTTTAATGGTGTACGTTAGTGAACACTTGAATTGACTGGCTGATTATAAATCGTGATAACTGAGTTTCCGATGGTGTCTGGTTTTGAAGTTACATATGTGAGACACACAAGGGACCAAACGGAAAATTCAATCGCCTGAAACTATCCACAATAAACATTGTAACGTGATGCTAGATTGTGAGCCCTGGAAAGAAAATGGGTCAAACGATATACGAACCCTCCATGTTAAGTTGATCACTCGTATTATAAGATCATCACTTCGCGACGACTCAATTACTAATGTTTTTGTGTGCACATATGCTAGTTGATCATATCAAGAAGCGCCATGTGGAAGGAATATTTGAAGGAAAGACAACGGATAACTAGAGTAACTTTTATGTCAAGATTGGCTAGTGTTTGGAACACTAGTTGGCTTAAATAGTTAGTTGATGGGTCGTAACATTTATGATACATGTATGTTCAGTGAGAAGAAAACCAGAACACATACCCGAATCGACTTAATCAAAAGGCATGTATGAACAACATATTTACCATTATTGACTATATTCTTGTGATTTCATACGAAGAAATAAGTGATATGGTTTTATTCGTATCTCTGCGTATTGGCGGTTACGTAATGCTATTTAAAAGATCTATTGCCAATGAGTTATTTAAAAGATCTAATCATTCCATTTTCAAGATTAGTTACTAGTACATTTCTTTTTCTCATTAACTCAGTTCACAAACCACAAGAGTAAACAGCAAACATAAGTTAGAAATTTACCAAATTCTAGCAAAGTTCTATTTCAACTGTTGGAGATGCTTGATGGAGTGTCAACAACTTCTTAGCAAGCATCATCTGTCCATTGTTACCACACCAAACGCTTAAGTTAGGACGAATAGTCATGTTCTTTAACAGTAGACAGCAACCAGTTTTAAGCTATCAACAACTTAATCACTTTCAATAAATTGTTCCTTTCAATCTCCATTTTCAGCTTGATCACCATTAGACGTATTGCCGTGAGCTTTCAAACGAGAGAGAAGCTATCAATGCAAAAGTGAACATTATTAGAGCAGTAAAACATGTATAATTTTACACACAAACAACAAACCTGAGTGTCTGAAAAAAAGACATTCATAAAGTGATATTACCTCCAAACAGCGATCCCCAAATGTAATATCTTCGACATGGCGAAGGCTTTCTAAAAGTCCTATAAGTACTTCTTTGAATATACCAGACTCCCTCCAATTGATCGAATAATCTAAGTGAGCTTCGACCAAAGAAGACACATTAAGCAACACAAGCTCCCGCAAAACCAACTCATCTTCTATAGTTAGAGACGATATGTAAGGAGCATCGACTTTGATACAATCTATATAACCCTCATCGTATGGATTAACCCCACTGTATCCAGAGAACACCAACTTCTTAACACTCTTTGAAGTAATATCAATCCGCCTATAACCGTAGCAAGAGTTCAACTCCAAAGATTCCAAGCAAGGACTTCCGGTTAATATCTTCTCAATTATTTCTTCATCCAGAGTCGCAAAATATAAAGACAAACACTCAAGTCTTTCCCAACTAATCACACCATTAGGAGGATTAAACAGACACCAGTAGAGTGTCACACGACTAAAACACAAATTGTTGAAAAACAACTCATCTTCGTAACTAAACCATTCGCCTTCTCCTACATCCCATAACCATAAATCAACATCTTCAACATTACGGCTAATAGCATAACGAATCCAACTATTTGCTCGTGATTTAAACTCAGAATTAACCAAACTACTATATTCGATATAAAGTTTGAATTTTTTGAGGTTGAGATTTGTAGGACACTGATTTAGGGTGTTGTCTATAAAAGAAAAGTAACCATGGAGATCAGTTTCTTCAACTACTAAATCTATGCCGTCATCCTTAGTTGAGAAAATGAGATGAGGAAGCGAAGCCCAAAGATTTTTCCATCGTTTTGAGATGGTAGCCGTTGTTTTGATCACCTCTTTGGTAGTGCAGTCCAAACGAGACATGATATCATTGACTAACATTTCATCCTTTAACTCATTAAATCTATCTATTCCTTCCATGACGATTAGACCTTATGCTATAGCAACTGCCATACAAAACGAGAAATGAAATGTTAGAAACTGCATATATATCAAGACGTGGCAAGATGGGTGGTCAAAACAGGAAAACTGAATTATATTCTAAAAAAACCCTAACCCCCTTCTCCATGATCTTTAATTTTTAGGTCGGGTTAGGGTTAAAAAATAATGTTGTCGGATCAACCCGATAAAACCCGAAAATCAATACTTAATTTTTTAAGTAATAATTTCAAAAGCCTAATAATTTTTTAAGTAATAATTTCAAACACCTGACAAAAACTATTATACAAATCTGAATTTGCTTGAGCAAGTATTCTCAGGAGAGCTATAATTTATCAAACATGTTTTTAGATGTATTATATGTGACCCAGGTTCTTTCATTATCATTATACAATTAAGATATAGGGTTTAATTTGGAAACCCGTTCATATTTCATTATCATTATACAATTAAGATATAATAGTAAAAAGAAGCTTAAGTGCCTCATCATATAATTGGACTGTGAGTGGGGTGACCCAATGCGATAAAACAACCTTATAACCGTACAAGGTATAAAATTTTGCTATTAGATAATTTAAACTTTTGGTCATTTGAATCGGTTAGTTTTTTATTATTGACTTTGATCAAATTTGACTGATCAGATTAAAATAATAACCCTCCTTTTTAATAACCAAAGAAAAATGGAAATAAAAGTACCTGGTGTTTTCCGAAAAAAGGGTGCTACAGATGTGTGTGCTCCAAAAAGATGGAGCGGCAGCAGCGGTGAAGATGGAGAGTTAGGTTTCAGATGTAGATGGAGGATGATGGTGGAGATGGTTTGGGATTTGCACACTCATTTGGACGGTAAAGGGGAATTTCTTTTACATAGAAAAGAATAAAGAGAGAACTGCAAATGGTTTATTTTGGCATCTTACATCCTTGTCAGAAATTTTTGGCAATATACATCCTTCATTAGGCAAACGTTTGCCACAATACATCCCTCGTTAACAATGAGGACTAACGGTGCAAATTTTTTCTCCGTTATCTCTTAACGAGACTGAAAATATTACACCGTTAGCCTTCGTTAGCCAAACATTTGCACCGTTAGTCCTTTTTATTAAAAAAAAATAAAAAAATTTTAAAATTAAAAAAAAAGGAAAAAAAATTTAAAAATTATTTTTTAAAAGTTCATATTTTAAAAAAAATCAAAATTTTTTTAAAAAAATAATATTTGCGAAAAAAAAAATAATTTTTTTTTATAAATACGCATTTTTTAAAATATTAAAAAAAGGAAAAAAAAATTTAAAAATTATTTTTTTTTAAAGTTTATATTTTAAAAAAAATTAAATTTTTTTAAAAAAATTAATATTTGCGGAAAAAAATTAATTAATTTTTAATAAAAACATTAATTTAAAAAAAATAATTTTTATAAAAAAAATTATTTTTTTTTTATAAAATACGCATTTTTTAAAAAAATACGCATTTTTTTTATAAAAATTAATTTTTAAAAAAATACGCATTTTTAAAAAAATTAATTATTATTTATAAATTTTTTTTTCGCAAATATTATTTTTTTAAAAAAATTTTGATTTTTTTTAAAAATATTAACTTTAAAAAAAAATTAATTTTTTAATTTTTTTTCCCTTTTTTTTTAATTTTAACTTTTTTTTTTTAATTTTAAAATTTTTTATTTTTTTTCTAATAAAAAGGACTAACGGTGCAAATGTTTGGCTAACGAAGGCTAACGGTGTAATATTTTCAGTCTCGTTAAGAGATAACAGAGGAAAAATTTGCACCGTTAGTCCTCATTGTTAACGAGGGATGTATTGTGGCAAACGTTTGCCTAATGGGGGATGTATTTTGCCAAAAATTTCTGACAGGGATGTATGTAGGATCATATGTTTTATGTTGATTATGTGATTCGGGAGGTCGGGTTTGATGGAAGAAGATGAACTCCATAGTTAGAGAGAGAGAGTAGAGAGAGAAGGGAAACTAGGTGTTTTATTAATAAGAAAGATGAAAAGGAAAATACACACTAAAGTCTCACCCCTCCATGGAAGTATGGAGGGGTATATAAAGCCTAACACATGCTATACTATGGCAATATTACATAACTAGTCCATGTGTTTTGGCTTAACAAGATAGTAAATGTAATCCCGTAAATGTCGTTCCATTTACGTGTTAGGATCAAAAACTTTGATCCCAACAATCTTCCCCCAATGGGGCGACATAAGGGATTACTTACAACATTTCCTACAAGTACAAATACAAATAAAGAAAGGTCTTCATAAGCTCTTCAAATTGCTGAGGATGACGACAGTTAACGCTCTTTGTCCTTATCTTGTACCCCGGCTTGAGAACTTTATCTTTACTTGTAGGCAAATGATGTAATATGCATGAAATGGATTAACTTCCCCCCAATTCATGCTGCATGTCTTTAGCAGCTTCTTCGTACACTTCTTTTTGGCGAAGTTTTTGAATCAGCTTCCCCCCAAACTGACAACCGTCTTCAGCAGATTCGAAACTTTGATGTAGTCTACATGTCTTCTAACTATTGAAGTTTTTTAGTACGCAGCGGAATTTGTAGATGACACCGTAAACCACACCAAGCAAATCTGACTAGTTACTTAATCACGGTTATGCTCAATGCGGAAGCTCCGTTCGGGGGTAACATGCAAGAAATCAGCAAGATCTTCTCACTTAAGTAGGCTACTTCAAACTTCACAACCCGCGAGAGTTGAAAAGATTACACCAAAGTCACAAAATTTAACCACTGATCATCTCTGCGGACGTCTCTCCGGTAGTAATAAAATTGTAAGCTCGATCATGTGAGTCTATTATGCGTCCTTGATGTGCACATTTCTTCCCCCTAATTGCAGAACCTCGTGGAAAATGAGTGTTTTCGCAAAGAAGTCAAGAAAAGGGTAAGAAAGCAAAGAACACCCACTCTATCTTCCCCCACGATGTCTTCGCGGAATCGGAAGCATACACACTATGTTTACGATGGAAAACGGAGGCAGCGTAACCCCATATGTCTAACTAACCGATTATGTGTGAAGTATTAAAAAATAGCCAGTGAGAATCAACTGCTGATAAGCAACTCTACTCTTTGATACTCTTCTCATCTAACTCTTTACCGACCCCATTATCATTCTATCGGCTCTTTGTAGTGACTACTGATGGAGAAAATTCAATATTATGAACTTGAGAGCGAAGTAAAATAACCCGAACTTGTGACTTAAACTTGCACTAATGTATGACAAAGAGCGGTGTAGAGAGTTCGCACCCCATCGAATCCCTAAGTACTCTATACTCATCAACCAACCAACCATCAAGTATAAGTCGTACATCACCTCTTGACTATCCACAACTTCGTGTGACACTGAGCACTACAACGTAACTCCTTAAAGTGATAGTTATTTTGTGGTAATAGAGAGAGAGAATCACAAAAATAACTAGATATCTAAGTCTTCGTCATTTTAAAGGTTAAAAGCTCGAACAAGGATCTCGAAGAATCTTCATCCAACCAACCCCGATATCTTCAGATACTAAGTACACACGCCCGTGAAATCCCACTTCAATCTCAAATAAATAATAAAGAATTATCGCCGTAGTCACATCTTACGGTTAAACGCCCATATCTAGCCTTTTGACGGTTTAAGTGAACTTGATAATGGTTTCCCGATCTTGTCAAAAATGTATCCTTGTGAAAAATTTGTAATAACTAAATACCACTCATTCATGCCAAATAAAATACCAGAATGATAGATTGGCTCATTAGTTACTCGATCAAATTAAAAATCCAGGCCAACTCAAACAACAAAGTAATATTAAAATTTTCGGCCCAATATTAATCCATATCAATACACCAACGAGCCTCATTAAAGCTTGTAAAACATTGGCCCAACTAGCCCCTGTGTAAACCTGGTCCAAACAACTAACCGTTAAAATACCAACATACCCTAATATCACTCACACCTCAAAAAAATCCGCCCCCCTCCTAACTATCCTCTCACACTGATCCATCTCAATATCATACATTTGATATTCTCAATCATCTATCAATCCGATTCAAATAACAAATCCACAACATCATACGTGACCTTTTTTAGATGAATGGAGAATGATTTTATACGGCTTCAAGATCATTAACAAATGGTCTCGGGTAAGGTTCGACATATTTTGTTTGTGTTTGTGTTCTATAACCGAACGACAGAAAGAATTAGACAGAATTGTTTTGTTCTTTCTGAAAGTGTTCGAAAATTGATACAAGATCTGTGATGAGGTTTGTATTCGAGTGTTAATCTAATAAAAGATACCACTCTATACTCGACTGAGATCTTTTATTGTTGTTTGGATCGAGTCTTGATATTGTAAGATGAGGGTTGGCGTGAGAAGTGAGGAGCTGGGATAATTGTTTGTAGTATGTTGTTGTGTTCGATGGGATAAGATTTGATTTTGTGTTGGAGGATGTTGTCGTTGCTGTTAATCTGCTTCTTATCTCCTTCTTTTTCTTATCGAAAAAAATATTCAGCTTTATCGAGAATACTTGTCGAAAACTTTTGCTTGTCGAAAAAACATGACTTTATCGAGAACATTAAATTATCGAGAACATGGTCAAGTTATCGAGAACCTTAGTTATCGAGAAAAGATTTCGACAGTTAAGGGTTTTAGTTCTCGATAACCAGTATTTTTCTCGAAAACAGTACATCACGAAAATTTCTTATACAAGAAATTCCGACAATATTCAGACCACTATTTTTTTTTTGACTGTAAGTTCCGACCAGAGATTCAGATGAGTTTAGATGAGATACGACCACTTTTTAAGCACCTCAGTTCTGACCAAAGAACACCCACTTCTGACCACACTTATTGACCATAATAATTTCACGGGTTTGGTACAAAATAGTCACAAAAAGATTGTGACATAAATCTGTTTAAGAGATATCGTAAAGGACACAAGAAACAGATGTATGAAATTGCTATTGAAAGGTTTAGACTTTATGACTATTTTGATACCATGAAAAACTGTAATAACCAAATGAATATGATTTTGACAAGAAAAATACCACAAATCAACAAAGTAAAAACCTTGGCTCTGATGCCACTTGTAGGATCATATGTTTTATGTTGATTATGTGATTCGGGAGGTCGGGTTTGATGGAAGAAGATGAACTCCATAGTTAGAGAGAGAGAGTAGAGAGAGAAGGGAAACTAGGTGTTTTATTAATAAGAAAGATGAAAAGGAAAATACACACTAAAGTCTCACCCCTCCATGGAAGTATGGAGGGGTATATAAAGCCTAACACATGCTATACTATGGCAATATTACATAACTAGTCCATGTGTTTTGGCTTAACAAGATAGTAAATGTAATCCCGTAAATGTCGTTCCATTTACGTGTTAGGATCAAAAACTTTGATCCCAACAATGTAAGATGTCAAAATGTGTAAACTACAGGGATGTATTTTGCAGTTCTCTCAAGAATAAATTACGCGACTACGTGCCAGTTAAACATAATTATATCTACTACATTATGGAATAAAAGTGTTAATATTAATAACTAAATTGAATTTAATTTATGCCTGAAACCCGTGTGTACGAGACTTATAACTAGTATGATATATATTAATTCGTCATATATAGTAGTTATAGAGATTAGAAGTTAATGATGAAGGGCTACTGAATATTAGAATAAACTAATAAAATTGATAATAAATTTAATTTGATATCCAAAAAAGTAAAAGCTAAGTATAGTCCACAAGTGTTGGAAAAAAGTGTAAATTGGGGTTAGTTTTAAAAAAATGTTCCAAATACATAAGAATTAAAAACAATTTATAAAGGTCACTCCAAACACATGTGTATTTTTCACAACTTATAAAAACTGTTCCAATTACATAAGTATTTGGCACCAGTATTAGATAATGTTCCAAATACATATAAGTGTTTGGCACCGTTCGTACCAACCGTTCCAAATATATGAGTATTTGTCACCAAAAGCAGAAACTATTCCTAATACACATACAAATTTGGCACCGGTGGTAACAACCATCCCAAATACATAAATATTTGGCACTTGTAACTCAAACCGTTCCAAATACACATATATTCGGCACCATTATTAGAAAACGTACCAAACGCATACGTATTTGGAACAATTTCTTAATAGCTGTCATAAATACCTAACTTTTTTGTCACGGTTACCGCACAAGTGCCAAATACGTGTATTTGGCACAATTTTTTGACCGTTTCAAAAAGTTTCGTCCTAAAAACCCCATTTTCTTGTAGTGAGTTCGAATTGTTCTCTGCAACTCAGGATCATGAAGTTGGAATCACTAGTAATCGCGGATCACCATGCGTAGTGAATATGTACCCGGGGCCTATACACATTACCGATCACACCCTAGGGAACAGGTTTTGAAAACCAACCACTCCAAGGTCGCGTTTGTGATATAGTTTGTGATGTGATATAGAGTGAACAAGTAAGAATAAGAATGGTGAGATTTATAATGGAAGAAGATACTTTAATTAATAGGGAAATTACAAAAGCTTGAACTGATACGAATAAACATACGACTACCTCATATTTATACTATTTAAGTAATAATACAATTCTCAGTGGAACAGGTTTCAAAGACGCATAAAATATTCGGACAAATAACGTAATATTAGTTGAAATGAATAAAATATAGTGACAAATAAAATAATAGAGTATTAGTTGTAAAAAATATTACTCCGTATTGTTTTTGCACTTTACAAAAAGTGGTATAATTGGGCTCAGTGGGACGTTGGGATCCATAGTGTTACGTTGGGCTCGCTAATAGAAGGTCAAAACTAGCACGCAACCTTTAACAATTCCAACAACAAAAGTACCAATACTATTCTTGATAGATCATATAAAAAATAATATTGCATGGCCAAAAAATTAATTTAACCAACTACAGGTGTTGACACTAATGAAATGTGAAACCCACAAATGTACTATACAAATTAGTACACATTCGATAAGTTAACGTGTACCAAAATAAAACGAACACCGTGTTACTAAAACGGCAGCTATCCCGCCGCAACGTGGCGGGTACATCCACCTCGTTGAATACATAATAACGGAATTGATAGTGGGAGAAAGACTAGGCTGACTTTTAGTCATTATTTTGGATTATAATGGGTATGTTCTCTACTAGCCCAAGTCCAGTTCACAATCCAAACTGGGCTTGTGTCTATTACTATAAGCACAACTGATTGTTTTACCGTTGGGCCCGATTTGAACCCAGTTCAATGGCCAATTTGTTTGATGGCATTCACTATTCACATCTAACTTTTGGATCTTATTTATTACTTTTATGGTATGTACGTTTAAGTATGGATTTATTGAGAAGAATTAATGAAATGAGAAAAGTGAGAAAAAATTATAGCCACATATTTCAAATAAGTAAAGAGAAATAATAGAAGATGCATCTATTTTTTATGGATGCATCTAATATTTGTGTTGTAGTTTCTTCTCATTCTTCTCATTTTAATTATGTTTCTCATTTGATCCTAAGTCATGTACGTTTTAATGAAGATTACTCATCTTTAAAAGTAACGGTGTCATGATGAAATAGCAAAACACATACGGTGAAAACAAACTCTATCATTCAACTAAAATAAAACGTATATCAAACTGTAACTTAAAAAGTAGGACACTCATGCAAAACTTGTATCAAGCCCGGCTAGGTCTCTGAGACAATACAGGTCCACTCCATAACCTTAAATCAAGTGCTTAATTGATTTTATAGTTTGATAAGCTTTCATTACAATGGTGAGTTGGGTTTGATAAGCTTTCATCACATGCAAAAAACCTTTGCCCTTCTTCCAACACACCCACTGTGGACGTATGGTCCGGACTGGGCCAGGCCCGGCAGACAGCGGCCCACTCTACGCATAAACCCTAATCCATGCCCTATAAATACATGGATGGGATCTCTTTATTCAACACGACCAAACAGGTTATCCTAAACCTAATTCTCATATATGCTCCGCGCATCAACACTAACTTGACCGTCGGAGGTGGATCCCGGGGCTACGGCCTCGGGTCCACTCCTAACGGGTTCTCTTTGTTGTACAGGTCTAATAGGGCTTATGAAGACGACTAACGGCCCAAGGAGAGTCGTTGAATAAGTCCGCGCCAGATTATGCATCAACAAGTTGGCGCCATCCGTGGGACACGCTACGATAAGTTTTGTGTTCTCACACCACCGGAAAGCAACCACGAGTTCAAAAGCCGGTAATTTTATTTTTCTGTCGATGTCACGCAGATAAAAAAATAATACACGATATTAAATATGCAGCGCAAATAAAAAACCAAAAAGTACGATGCGTACGGTTTTCTTTTCTTTGGTCCAATCACGCTACAGTAAAACTTGTTTTGGATTTACGTTGACTTTTCAAACGATAAAGTGATTATGAGATATTCCTAATATTTTGCTTTCACATTTATTTTGTTACGTATCTTCTACATACGAAAACAATATCCAATATTTAAACAAGATATGTACAAAAATATCTTTTAAATCGATTAGATTTGATATCTTTTAAATATTAAAAAGATTTTACATAAATCTTTTAACTTGATAAACACGATTTTATCTATCGCTACGAGCGCATTAAATCCGCACGATCGGACTTATTTTATTTTTTAGCCGCGAAACAGCGCAGTCACGATAAATCTACCCGCGTTAGGCCATGCGTTCGGAAATCTTCGCAGATTGGCGCCATGCGCGCACTGTCATGTACAGGCACCACGATGCTAGTCAATCGCCATGAGCGCACTGCCCTGTTACATACAGGCACTGGACGTAAGCCGTGGTCAACTGCGATCATCCACAAAACGTTAGCGTCCATGCGGTCACGATAAATCTATCTACGTCTGTGCGTGCACGATAAAACTATTAGTCGCGGTCATGGTACATCCATCCGCGCCATTATTTTTATTATCATAATAATAAAGGAAAAAATTAATTAATCGCTATGCGCGCACTATTTTTTAGCTACGCGCTACTTATCTTACGTAGTTTGTAAAACCTCACGCTAGGTGTCATTCACACTACTATTTCTTTTATATAATTATATATGCTATGTGCTATATTTTTGCTATGCGCTTATCTTTTACCTCATTAGGTTTTCTATGTCGCGAACTCGCGATTCGTGGCATATACTTTTAATATTTGCATTAAGTGTTTTCAGGATAACTAAGTTTAATGCTCATACACGAGTAGCACCATCAAACTTGGGGGGCTACCAGAGTATATCCTACCACTGTTTCCGTACAAGTCACGCAGGTATATTTGGAAGCAGATCGTACGTAAGAGGTATTGCAAGCCCGGTACAAAGACGGATTTAAATATTCGTACCATCTCGCCGCAGTGGAGACGTCCTCTGTCGGTTGTAAAGACGAATGTAATGTTCGCACACAGCGCGCACAACGCGCATCTCTGTCGCGCACAACACGCATCTCTGTCGCGCACAACACGCACCTCTGTCGCGCACAGCGCGCATCCTTGCCGCGCACAGTGCACACTTTTGTCACGGACAACGCGCACTTCTACCACAGAAGCACGTCTTCTGTCGCACTATGTTGCATCACTACTGGTACAAAAGGTACGCCCTTATCTAGGATGCAGCATAGGGATCCACCTATCCACCTTCACAATTGTGAGACAATCACAATCGCAATCCCAGTGCGCACTATCGTATCTGGGCTGCGCAGTATGATCCAACCCATACGCGCACATGGGCCATGCCATCTTGGTTGATTGGGCCTACGCGGCCATGAACAGAACTTAAGTTTAGCATAACATAGCCACGCGCTATGTCATACTAAACTTGGGGGGCTTGTGGACGTATGGTCCGGACTGGGCCAGGAATGGGCCAGGCCCGGCAGACAGCGGCCCACTCTACACATAAACCCTAATCCATGCCCTATAAATACATGGATGGGATCTCTTTATTCAACACGACCAAACAGGTTATCCTAAACCTAATTCTCATATATGCTCCGCGCATCAACACTAACTTGACCGTTGGAGGTGGATCCCGGGGCTACGGCCTCGGGTCCACTCCTAACGGGTTCTCTTTGTTGTACAGGTCTAATAGGGCTTATGAAGACGACTAACGGCCCAAGGAGAGTCGTTGAATAAGTCTGCGCCAGATTATGCATCAACACCCACCTAAGTTGGAAACATTTCTAAATATATCATATATTGAAAGGAAACATTTCTATATATATGAAGGGTATTAGTTAGTTCACAAAGTAGCATCTTTATTACAATTAAAAAAAAAAAAAAAAAAAAAAAAAAAAAAAAAAAAAAAAAGGAGTAGTATCTTTGTTGAAAGTATGATACATTGCCATTATTATAAATCACTACTTTATATAGACTTACATAAAATATGGGAATGAAATCCGCGAGCTTGGTGTGTATGGTGACCGGAAGAAAAAAATATTTTTTTAATGTTCGCACATTAGCCGGAATTCGCACAACCGTCGTTCGCACATGGGTGGTGGTACTTACACCACAAAAAGTGATGCATACACCACAATATCACATCATTAATGCATATGGTACATCATGACATTGCATGAATTCATTGGCGCAGCTACATAGGGGCGGGGAGGGGCGCCCGACCCCCTGAAAATTTTTTTGCGATGTAGGGGGTATATAGTTTTCATGTAGAAAAATTTTGGTATATTCGGTTTCGACCCCCCAAAATTTTGGTATTACCCGAAAAATGGCGTTAGGAAAAAAAAATAGATCCCGACCCCCCACTGAAAATTTTCTAGCTTCGCCACTGATAAATTGTGGTGTGTGCATCACTTTTGGTGGTGTAAGTATCAACACCCTTCGCACATCTGTCTGGTTGGGGAATGTACTAATGGTCGGAGATGTGGGCCAACAAATGATTGGTATTGTACTATTTGTCTGGATACGTGTCAAAAGATTAGTGGAATCGCACATTCGCACATGACCGTTTTGAGAAAGCATGTTATTTTTGGCTTCTTTTGATAAAAAGCTTAACTTTTTGGCCTCTTTTGAGAATTTACTCTTTTTAATTTGTTACGGAGTATTTTATATTTCATTTAACTTTTGCTTCAAATTTAACACGTGAGGTCTTGCTTAATTAGTTTCTTCATGGTTATTAACTGTTGCCTTACTTAGTTTTTTCATGGTTCATTTATATATCATTCAACTTTTGCTTTAACTGTAACACGGATATTTTTTATGAAATGAAAAAAAAGAAAAAATAAATAAATAAATAAATAAATAAAACTCACCAAAGTTCGGTATTAAAACAACACATCAGATGTATCAAGTTTAAGATCAACTATTGCGTTTATTTTGTGTTGCTTATAAAAAATAGACACTTAAAAAAGTTGCATACATAAAAATTAAAATAGTTTTAAGCCTAACTGGTCCTGCGAAACCCATCCCAACAAGTCCAAACTTATATTAAGCTAAACTGCTCTAGCATTGGGCTCAAGTTATGCCTGATTTTGAGCCCAGTTCAACAGCCCAATTTGTTATTGTAACTTTTATGATACGTGTATGTTTTTAATTTAAGCAAAAGTGAAGTTTTTAGGTTCTCTAACTGTAACGTTTCTTGATGAGCTAGTAAAACACATGTAATGAAAACAAATTTTATTAAGTAGCTAAATAGTTAAAGTTATACTCGATATTAACTCAAAAATTTAATAAACAAAGTATAAAGAACGAGCCTAAGAGGATATAAACTTTACTACCCGATCTTACTATATGTCAAGTACTAATGGAGTAGAAGCCGTTGAGAGCCAGTTGAGGAATATCTGCTTATTAGGGTGTCAAGTACAACTCGCGACCCATTTGAGATCCAACTCAAGACAGTTTGATATCAATTAAGCTTCTTAATGAATTACCAAGACATGAGATCATACCTAAATTGCCTAGTGTGTCTCCAAGAAATGCTTTTGGAAAGCAGCTTACCTCTAACCTATACGTGTTCCAGATATGAATGGATATAAACATATACACATAGAAATAAACAATAGAGCAAAAACAACATCAGAACAATATGGCAGCAACCTACACAGGGAATAATATACTATGATTTATTATTATTATTATTATTATTATTATTATTATTATTATTATTATTATTATTATTATTATTTATTTTTTTATTTTTTTTATTTTTTTTTTCGTATGATCCATGGCAAAAACACAAAAAAATATGACAGCAACCTACATATGCAATAAATCTGTAGGACCATCCTTGGCCACTTTTAGTTTCTTGCTTATGATCATGGTTTCCTATGTAGAAATCGTTCACATACAGGTCGAAACAACTTAAATACAACATATCATCATAGAAACATGTCTGCCAAATCTCTATAGTCGAAATCGATTGTAACACCCCAACCCGACATGGGTCAAAATGCCACATTATGGTGCCAAATCAGAACATACAAACGCAAGCGGAAGACTTATACATAAAGGTTACAAAGGTATACTAAAGGTTACAATTGAATACTAACTCTATACAAGATGAAATTCAAAACTAAAATACAAAACCCAACTAATCTAACTGATGCTAAAACCAAGTCTAATCAAGAAGCCAAAGGTATCTAATCATCAGGGTAGTCCACTAAGCACTCCTATGCACTTTTCACTCAATCCCAGCTTCCAACCTAAAACCTGCCGCAGGAAAAGAAATGCGGCTGAGCTTAAAAAGCCCAGTGAACAGATATATAACAAAACGGATAAACGGAACGTATAAAAGTATAAGAAAAGAAATAATAAGCTCCTGCTGAAGTGAATATCATCTGTCAAATGCATAAGAGATCAACGATCAACTGAACAGATGTCATGAGTCAAATGAATGAAACATCATAAAGATATCAAGTGGAAGCATAATCAGATAATAATCAGGATCATAGAGCACGTATCAACAAAGGCTTGTCTAACGAGATACTCGAATAGACATACGAAACATAAGAAAGCCACGAGCCGACCTAACGAGATACTCGAATAGGTCTCAAATCACATAATCACATATCCGTCAATTCACAGGGTGTACATAGAGGGGCGACCTCCAAGTACCAGACGTGAAAGGGGTACAAGGCACGTACAGCCAGTCACCAAACAAAATCGTATCATATCATATCATATCACATCACATCATATCAAAACAAATCCTAGGATGCATCCATACGCTCCCTGAAACATAATACATATACAAGTACGAGACTATGCATATATATAACAGAATGGCCATAAGTGTACACAATCATACAATCATATCATAACAGAAGGGAACGCCGGGGACTAATCACACCGCCCCAGATAGTGTCATGCCATCGGTGCCTCGATGACACGCCCATGGTACCTCCATGGATAGGCTAAAAACTCGGGCATCAGAACAGAACATATCAGAACAAACAAGCAAACAAAGCTATCCATAATCATAACAGAGCTCCCAGAGCATAATAGAACAGAATCTCATATCAAAGAGATAGTAATCAAATCATCATAACAGAATGGATAGCAAACAGAATCATATCAATTGATAATATCAAATGGATCAACAAATCATATCAAAGGGATCATAGCAAAGGCTCATATCAAATGAATCATATCATAGCAAACGAATCAAAGTCAAGGATCGAAAAGTCATGAGATCAGAATCCTTACTGAGAAAGGATGGAATATCTGTACCTTAAACCGCAAATGAAACCATATCAGAAACAAGGATAGGAAGTTACTCCTTCTTCAGCGGATCTACACGAATTAATGATCATCTTATTATTAATAAGCTCATTTTAAATCAGATTAATCATTTGTGGGTTCCTTCTACTTTTAGTAACTTTCCATTTTAATAACTTCCCAAGTTTAGTAAATTTCCCGAATTGGATAGTTTCTATAGTTAGAGTTATAACTGATAATTAAATAATCTTTAAGGGTTAAAATGACCAATATAGTAGTTTAGGGTTAAATGTGCCAATTTATTAAAGTCTAGTGTTATAAATGTAATTATTAAAGTTTGATATTTAAATGTGTCAAATGTTTAATTGTAGGGTTTAAAATGTAAACTTATATCAAAACGACAATTTAGTACTTCACCGCTTCACAATTTATATAAACGTATTTATGACTTCATATTAAACCGCGATTGAGTTACTACGTTTTAGCTCTTTTCACAATTTACTCACACACGGCACAATACGTCACAAAATATATGCATGCAATCTATTCTTTTTAAACACACCCCATACGTATACATGCATCCTACTCAACATACATACCCACGCTTCACATACATCCCTACGACTCAAACATGCACACCAAAAAAAAATACCATCGAGACACACCCACACCTTTTCAAAAATTCAGTTGGTACACATTTCTTGACACTACAAACTCATGCACATGCATGTAACTTTTCTTTAATATATACCCACTCACACGTCCAACATTTAACCCAATACTTTGTATTTCAAATTTAGCCCACACGTATTCAAATACTCGACAACGAGCCCCACTTGAAAAGATGAACTAAAACAACCTAACGCCTATCCCTTTGTTTTAACCACTTCATAATTGCAGGTTTGTAACATGTAAGAATATTATATGACTCAGACACAAGAACCCCATGCACATATGTACGCATATATTTTTAATGTGACACAAGGCTTCATATATGATTCATGTGGCGATATCAAGACGGATTATCAGTAACATAACAAGATTATTCGAGCAACAAATAGGGTGGGTTAAGATCAGGTTTATATTGTGTTAAGAACTTCATAAGACGCATACTTAGGATCACTCATGCAACAACTCACCACTCGACCGTAAACATAACGAGACCAGAACCACGACACACACATGACACCATTCTAACGAGCCTAAACCTTCACATAAAATCGCACATAATCAGTCCATTATCTATGAAAATAGCCTGAGCGCCCCATCTCTTATTACTTAGGTTAATTCCAGGTTCTTTCTTTTTTCTTTTTAGTCGTGTATAAGAGATCAAAATGAGTGTTCAAGACCAGATTAAAGACGTCTAAAATAAGCAAGTTCAAAAGGAAAAACAGGTTCAAAGATTGACACACACATGGTTCATATATTCTGATTTAGACAGCGTATAACTAGGTTACACATTCCAGATCGAATGCTTCCAAAACATAAATAATGATCGATGTATACATATAAAGTTTCATGATTTTAGGTGATGTGTACGTTAGTGATTCATATTACAAACGAACGAAGAGATCGAACAATATTTAGACCAGATAGTTATGTTTGTTTAACATATTATATCTCTAGATTTCATGTTATAAATATGTCGTATAAATGACAAACGAAAAGGAAGATGGTGATACCTACGAGACTGAACACAACGAAACAGAAAGGAGATCACGACTCAGCTCCTTTCGAACACAATACACTTCTTCGAAATGAACACACCCACGACACCACCTTGGAAACCCACGAACAGATCACCACTCCTTGTTACCATGATCACTACGCCTACAAACCACTTCGTGCCTCGTTATTTTCTAGAGAGAAAGCTAGAGCTGCCGTTTTGTATACTTTCTTTAGGGTTTTATGTGTGGAGAAAAGTGTGTATTCGGTTGAGGATATAAATGAGAAGTGAGGGGAGATAAGCTGTGCATGAATACCGATTCTAGTGGAGCAGTTGGTGACTTATTCATACCCTATCTTTCAATATAATTCTGCCATATATTTTGCATATATTAAAATGAAAGTGTGACAAAATGAGAAAGGCAAATGGGACCTAGTAGACACTATAAACGTGTGATGTTTATTAGTAAGCTAGGTGATATGCTTGTTAGTTTACTTGCCGTAATAGCGAGTGTACACAAAATAAAATTTCATTTGGCCTTATGACTTCTTAACGTGATATTTTTCATATGTTGTGTGTCTTTTCTTATTGAGTATAACTCAGATTTTCCCATGTTTCCAAAATTTAAATATAATGTATCGTATAAATATTGATTAAGTCGTATCGTACGAAAAAAATAAATTCGAAATTCAGGTCGTTATATCGATTATGCCCAACAATCACATCTTTACATTAACTCATTAAGCTCTTCCAATCTTTCCACTATCCACCCATTAATGTACCTACTCAGAGTCTCTTAAACCCACTCTCATATTCCTCAAAGATAGCTAACCAGCTATAAGCAAATAAACAGTTCATAACTGTCAATAGATCATACCGAAACTGTTGAACAATTAAGCTGCAACCCAGGGCCCCATTTACTCTTATTTTCATAACAAACAGGCAACACGCATGCTGTGAATATACCAAATGTTCAATATACTGTATATTATATAATTCCTACAAATATCATCACAAAAACATCTTTTTACTACTACTCGTCTAATCCTCTGATGCCTTAAAAACACAATAGAAAGCAAAGCAACAATATTCTGCTACTGAACAAAACATTTAAAACCTTTGGAAAAACAACAAACCAAATATGTACAATATTTCAAACCATAAACATGCTATTCCATATAACGCTTCTATATACACGCAACATAATCAAGAGCCATGCCAAGACCCCAGTAATAATACGAAGGACATTGGAGCTCATAAGGATAGTTACAATGTCCACACAAACTGGGCCTCCAATATAACCAGCATATAAGCTTATTTTCAGTCTCCTATCTTATAATCCGTGAGCCCTTAACACATGCCCCTAATCACTAAGGCTTCTCACCCTTATGCACCATCAAAGAGCCCATGCTCAAAAATAAAATTCTCATCTCAGACTAACTTCTCTCAACAAAAAATGTTCATTGAGAAGAAAACCAGAACACATAACGAATTGACTTAATCAAAGGCATGTTTGAACAGCAACATATTTACCATTGTTGTCCATATTCTAGCTAGTGATTTCATTGAGAGCTATACGAAGAAATAGGTGATATGGTTTCATTCGTATTTTTGAGTATTGTCAGATATATTGTGATGCTATTTAAAACAGCTATTGCCAATGAGTTATAACTAGAACAATAATAGAGCCCCATGATACAACAAAATCATCCCATTTTCAAGATTAGTTACTACTACATTTCTTTTTCTAATTAACTCGGTTCACAAACCATAAGATTAAACAGTAAACAAAAGTTACAAATTTACCAAATTTTAGCAGAGTTCTATTTCGGCTATTGGAGATGCTCGATGAAGTCAACAACTTCTTAGCAAATATCAGCTGTCCATTGTTACCACACCAAACGCTTAAGTTAGGACGAATAGTCATGTTCTTTCCAACCAGTTTTAAGCTATCAACAACTTAATCACTTTCAACAATCTGTTCCTTTCAATCTCCATTTTCAGCTTGATCAGCATTAGACATATCGCCACGAGCTTTCAAACGAGAGAGAACCTATCAATGCAAAAGTGAACATTATTAGGGCAGTGCAACGTGTATAATTTTATACACAAACAACAAACCTGAGCGTATGAGAAAAAGACACTCATAAGTAATATACCTCCGAACAGTGATTCTCAAATGTGATATCTTGGACATGGCCAAGGCTTTCTAAAAGTCCTCTAAGTAATCCTTCTTCGAATTCGTCTTCGAATATCCTACCCCAATTGATCCCAAAATCTAAGTGAGCTTCAACCAAAGATGACACATTAAGCAACACAAACTCCCGCAAAGTCAAAACACCTTCTATAGTTAGGATATGTAAGGTGCATTGATTTTGACACAATCTATATAAGGCTCCCCGTATGTATACACCTGAAGACGAGAGTTGTATCCAGAGAACTCTAACTTCTTCACACTCTTTGAAGTAATATCAATCCGCCTATAACCGTAGCATTCATTCAACTCCAAAGATTCCAAGCAAGGACTTCCGGATAATATCTTCTCAATAATATCTTCATCCAGAGTCGCACAAAATAAACACAAACACTTAAGTCTTTCCCAACTAATTGCACCATTAGGAGGATTAAGCACACACCAGGTTAGCTTCATACGATTAAAACACAAATTGTTGAAAAACAGCTCATCGTCATAGCTAAACGAATCCCCTACTCCTACATCGAATAACTGTAAATCAACCTCTTCAACATTATGCTAATAGCATAACGAATCCAACTATTTACTCGCGATTTAAACTGAAAATTTTCGAGACGACGGTAATTGATATCAAGTTTGAATTTTTTGAGGTTGAGATTTGTAAGACGCTGATTTAGGGTGTTGTCAATAAAAGAAAGGTAACCATGTAGACCAGTTTCTCCACTTCCAGAATCTGTGGTGTCTGAGAAAATGAGATGAGGAAGTCGAGTCCAAAGATTTTTCCATCGTTTTGAGATGGTAGCCGTTGTTCTAATCACCTCTTTAGTAGTGCAGTCCAAACGAGACATGATATTGTTGACTAACATTTCATCATTTAACTCATTCAATCGATCTACTCCTTCCATGACCAACTAGACGTTACAAAACGAGAAATGAAATGTTAGAAACGGCAGCAGCTATATCAAAACGTGGAAAGTGAATAACAACTACAGACCATTAGCAATGGCATACGCAATAGCTAAATCAAATACATATTTGTAAGGTGGGTGTTTGTTTGTTTATTAAGAAGCAATCCGAAACAGGCAAACACCACCTAAATATGAATCACTAAGTAAATACTCTACTCCTTAAAACACATAACGGATTGATCAATGTTAAACACATATCATTCACCTGGAGCCTTAAACAAATGATATATTAGTAGAATATAAGTAACAATCTAATTGGGGCATTTCATCAAACACCTGGTGTGTGTCTATATCAAATGATAACAACAACAACAACAACAAAAACAAAATGTAACAATGTGACTGGGGCATTTCATCAAACACTTGGTGGGTGTCGTTTTATTCAACTAGTTTTACACATATAAACGTTGCATATAAAATTATCCAAAATGAACATTTCACATATTATCCGTTAGATGTATTACTAAATTAGTTTCTAACCGTTAAATCTAGTAAAAGAATACTAGGCGAAGTGTAGGCGAGGCATATGTGCTACTCAACTAATGAAGAAGAAGATAGAAAGTCATTTTGGTCAAAGTGTTTACAATATACACTAATAAAATAGTACAGGTGCTTTTGTCTTGTATATAGCCATTTTATTATTTTTGCACCAAATAAACTTTGAATATAATTTTATTTAACTGCGTGGATAAAGTCATTCTAGGTTTGGTTAAAGTTTTTGTTTTTTTTTTTTTTTTTTTTTTTTTTTTTTTTTTTTTTCACGCTTGTGCAAAGTAGTGTAACTATCAAATAAAATGGTGTGAATATAAACACTTTTTTGATTATTGTGTGTTATTGTACCCGGCAAAATAGCTTAACCTAAACCGTTAACCAACCTGATTCGTTGATAGTTGAAGATAGTTATAAGTATATGGGTTGTTTCATGCGTGTTTTTTCAAAGTGGAGAAGGAGTGAATGATAGAGGTTGAATGTTTGATTTCGTATATATTAGTAGTTGCTAGTCATATATTTCCAGATGATCATATAATATTTAATGCATAATGTATATGTGATACTTGAAATAATAGTTTGACTTTAGTAAAAACCATTTGGGAATGATGAGTATATTATTTTTTTGGATAGTACATCTGGAACTGAAAATGTTGACAGTGACATGTTTTTGTCATTTTGAGAAACTATATTAAAAACGTTTATTCCTGTAAAATGACTACCTATAAAGTTCATTTAGGTAATTGCTTTTAATAATAATGAACATGCAACTAATAAGATGAAACGTACCAAAAGCAGCAGGAAGTCAGGAACTAAGGGCCTGTTTGGTTGAGGGGTGTGGGATTTGGATTCATGTATTACACATAATATATGATGTTTGGTTGATTAAGGAATTCTTTTAAATTCGTGAGGCCTATGACTTTTTCATTCCACTCTAATATGGTAGGTTTTATACAAAAACCGTGGGACCCACTATACATCTCTCACAAAATTCTTTTTTTATTAAAATATTATATTTAAATACAATTTAATTATTATATTAAATAAAATATATTTTCTCTCTCTTAATTTTCATTCTCCACAAATCTAAAGGCCCGTTTGGTTACCGGGTTTGTCATGGGTTTATAACTTTGGCATTAAAAAAATGATGTTTGGTTTATCAAAGTGGGCCCAAAAGTTTGGCATGAATGTAAAAAATAAAGGCATACACAAATGTAGGGGAGATGTCCGGTTTTACAAAATGTATACTGGCATGTTGTCTTTTTCTAGTGGTGGTGGGCCATGATTTAATCTTCACCTTTAATTTAAATTTAAAAACTTATTTTAGTACAATAAATTTAATTACTTTCTTTTTATATATATTTAAAATTGTTATAATATAACATTTATATTATTTTCTCTCTCCTACTCAAAACTAAATCCAAATCCTAATTTACAACTTTACATTCAAATTCAAATCCTAATCTAAACTCATCTACAAACCAAATGGGCCCTAAATCCGAATCCGAATCCAAATCCAAATCCTAAACCCATCTTCAAACCAAACGGGCCTAAGGTTGGTGTTTGGTTTGGATGAACAAATGCTTATTATTGACTAGTAGCATGTGGGCCCGATTTTTAGCCCACTTCAATGGCCCGATTTATTATTGTAGCTAGTAAAGACAAGTTTAAGTATTCAATAGTAAATGAACTAAAACAAACATCATTCAAATAAAATTATTAGTATAATGATGAGTTAAGAAATGGTAAACCAAACCAACCGATTGTAAACTTTTATCCTTTCAAAACATCTCTCACAACACAAACACAGATTTATAAAGTAGAAAAGTCACTCGTCATGCATATTTATTGAGATGGAAAAAAGAAAGGAAGGTAGATGGCACATTAAATGTTAAAAGTAACTTGTACGTTCCTTGTTAATATTGAATTTTAAAATTTTTGCTATTTTATAAATTAGAACAACGGTTACCATTTCTAAACGATGAAAAAATCTCCGGGATTCTATATCTTGAATTACTCGTAGAAATTATGATGATTTAAGAAGCTCGATCTCAGCCCAATCCGAGCTCAGGCAAGTCTATAAAAACCGACTTGCTACCTATGTTAACTCTTGCAAATTTTGGCTAATTTAAGTCTCAATTAAAAGCTTTTTAGAACCAAGCATTGGTTTCATCTTCTTTAACCACTGACCAAATAATCAACATATTAGCATATCAATCAACTACCTGTATAATAATCAAAAGTGATAAACTAAAAGAGTGATATGTAGTTTTGAATCAAAGAGATATCATAATTTTTATTGGTTTCGTCTTCTTTAACCATTGACCAAATAAGCAATAGCATATTAATCAACTACTTGTATAATGATCAAAATTATATTAGCAAAAATAATCAAAAGTGATAAACTAAAGGAGTGATAAACTAAAGAGATTCCATAGTTTTTATTGAGTGTTTGGTTTAAAATAAACAAATATCATAAGCCACATTTTAAAGCTAACATACATGAGATAATAAAATAAATATATTATTAAAAAAAAAAAAAAAAAAAAAAAGGTGTAAGTGGATGATGTAGAAATATGAGTTTTGACGAGACTTGAACCCATGACCTAAGTTGTGCGTAGAGTCTTTGACCTTCTTCCAACACACCCACTAAAGTAAATTACATTTCCAAATATATTATATATCAAAAAAGTTAAGGGACCTTATCACAATTAAATAAGATACCCTTTGTATATAAGTTGTTCACGTAGTAGTAGTATCTTTATGTATGAATCACTAGACTTACATTTTTATAAATTTGGTTGCAATGCGCATAAAACGAGATCAACCAGACCTCGTTATAGTCTAACGTACCAAGCAAAATTCTAGTATTGGAATGAAATCCATGAGCGTGCCTATGGACACATGATCACATACCTGACTATGTTGTGGCAAGCTAAAATACAAACCATTCACCTATCTGAATCCATCTCACAGAACGGTAAAGGAACCATTTTCACTGCTCATCATTTTGTTAAATGAATAACACGCTACAACAACTCCCGCAAAAACAAAATGGATGTACACATTGATTATGCTCGCCTAAGGAACCACAATTACGATTCCTCTCTACACATTTAAATTGACAAACCTCTAACCCTACTTTCAAAATCCTATAAACGATGGAAACAAAATGCACACCACATTTATACATTGTGATGTAAGCTACTCTATGTTACTACATGATAAACAGTATTTAAGGGAACCAACATCATATACATTACTCACAAACACCTTTCCCATAAATATAAAACCTTTAGCCTACTCTTTTCAAGAACACATTATATCATCATTAGCAATGTCATCTTCACATTGACACGATGATAGCCAACTTCAAATAAGCGGACCGGTAGTACGAGCATTTATCATGTTCCAAGTATCAGACAAGTAAAAAATTTTGTAATTTATTCTGGTACCTAAATCTGCCAAATGTGAAAATTGACCCACATTAAGCTTGAAATGTTTGCTGAACCAACACCTTGCTTTAATTGCAGAAACTATTGAACCGAATAAGAAATCCAGTGCTAGTCCAAGTATACTGTTGATCCTGTTTGCAATTAATGCCCACTGAACATCATAATCAATCATCAACAATAGAGGACATCACAAAACGTTAAAACTTTTAGTCATCCTTCCCATTGTACAAAAACAAAGCCAGCTAAAAATACAAATTTACTAACCAGCTTATCTGTAACTACAAAGCATTGACGTTCAATCACTTCATCAAGAGATCCAGCTGCTGCCATACCATCTAAAATGTTTTCATATGTGTCACTCATATGATGTTCCCAATGGATATGGCCTCAGCACTCCCATTTCAATCAATATACTGACTCTTTACTGGAGAGCTTCACCCTAAGGAAGTCTTTGACTTTCTTAATCTGCTAAGGCTATGGGGGCTAAGGCGTGTAAGTGAGCTCTTCTCAAGGTACAAATCACATATATTAGTTTATTTCTAATGCTGTATGTTTAAGATAAAACTTCTTGTATTAGTACAACCTCTACTTAACCTATTCAATCATCTTTTATACTAAACCTGTGAAGTCAAAGTGAAAATATGAAAGCGGGTCAAACAGAACATGGTGTGTAGTTTTTCTGCATAAGACAACCTAAATTCTAATATCAAAAGATTAAGAAGATAAACTGAAATGATATAACTTTTAGTGATCATACTGCACACACTAATTATCTATTATACTATATACTTTTTGGAAAACATGCATTTGGGTGAATACGAGCCATTTCGGTTATACCTAAACATTAACCGTTTTGACCCCTACCCAACTGGTTTAACCCACGACTAAACATAAGTTTTTTAGTTTCAGTTAAGTCTGCCCCTAATTAGTTTAGGATAAATGTCTGTTGACGGACGGCATGTTGATAGACTAACCATTTTGGACTATTACTGTTTACATTTTTCGCATTTCAGGCTGCTTCTACGATAGCCACTCATCATAACCCTTCATAGGGTACATGGATCCAATCTATTATAGCCAATTTTGGGGATATAAGCATTTAGTTGGGATACACCTATTCAATGTATTTATCAATTGTGAGTTGCTATGGAAACTTAGGTGTTTAATATCTTCTATATACGTTGTTCACCATCGAGCTCGCTTCTTATCTAATTGGAAACATGACCAATCTAATTGTGCATAGTGTTGTTACAGCTTTTGTCATGGTAATTTATTCATCTTCAGCCTTCCTAAAATGCGACTTAAGTTGCCACTAAATTCTGCATTTTGACCCACTGTTGGGGTGGGTTGGCAGTTGGCACACATGCCAAATTCAGGACAACTTAGTTACAGCAAGAAGATGTTCCAGACGACATGTCAAAAGCGATACTATCTAGCATTGCCTAACCCAAAAAACTGTTGAGAAGACTTATATCTTTAGGCATTTCAGTAGACCTTAGCACACATCTATACTTTATAACTACATTGAAAAATGACTAATGGGTTATGACCTGATTACAACTAAACGAGTCTTATGACCTGATTACAACTAAAAATGAGTAATAGGTTATGACCTGATAACCTATTACCTAACCCGCCTGACCCACTCAGTTTTGCCCCTTTAAGCAAACACTGGAAAGGTGAAGAGATGGATTCACCTGAAAATACTTTGTAGCTTGACTAACATAAGCAACTGATCCTAAAAATCCACCTATATGCAAGCAAACAAGCAATCGCAACACGCTTTAGGAATTTATATATTATTGCCAAATTATAAAATAAGTTTGTAAATTCACACCTCCTGAAGTTCTGGTTACATAAAGTTTGCCCTTTCCTTACATTGAGATATCAGCAATTAATAAGGGGGGTACACGTACACCTATTGAGATATCTATAATCAGACGTGTCGGGGAAAGTGGGAATGGAATAATAAAAAAAAAGTATGAAAGATGCAGCTCGAACACAACAAAATAGAGATGCACAAGATGGTGCTCAACAATCAGAACATGATGTTTGTTTTCTTGTAAAGAGCCTTGCAATTACAACAAATGCCCAGACGTGTTTAACTCAATGATAATTATAGCAATAGCAAATATAATAAGGCGTGCTTACATGATGTTATTATAATGATCAATTATTGTCAACAATGTGTATAACCAGAGTACTAACAAAAACACAGGATTAGATAGTTAACAGAAGTTTAAAAAATACCAAAAAAGCAGAGTTCTATTTCGGCTATTGGAGATGCTCGATGGAGTGTCAATAAATTCTTAGCAAGCATCAACTGTCCATGGTCTCCACACCAAACGCTTCCAAGTTGGGACGAATAGTCATATTCTTTAACAATAACAACAACAGAGAACAACCGGTTTTAACTATCAACTACTAACACTTAATCACTTTAAGCAATTTGTTCCTCTCGATCTCCATTTTCAACTTGATCATCATCAACCATATCACTACCAGCTTTCAAACGAGAGAGAAGCTATCAATGCAAAAATGAACATTATTAGAGCATTGCAACTTGTATAATTTTACACACTAACAACAAACCGGAATGCATGAGAAAAATACATTTGTGAGCTATCATCATGAGTAATATTACCTCCGAACAGTGATCCCCACATGATATCTTCGACATGGCCAAGGCTTTCTAAAAGTCCTTTAAACACTTCTTCCTCGAATATCACATATTCCCTCCAATTGATCGAATAATCTAAATCGACTTCCACTAAAGATGACACATTAAGCAACACAAGCTCCCGCAAAACCAACTCACCTTTTATAGTCAGTGACGATATGTAAGGAGCATTGATTTTAATACAATCTAAATAATCCTCATATGATGCAGCATCATAGTAGTATTCAGAGAACACCTGCTTCTTAACACTCTTTGAAGTAATATCAATCCGCCTATAACCATAGCATTCATTCAACTCCAAAGATTTCAAGCAAGGACTTCCGGATAATATTTTCTCAATCATATCTTCATCCAGAGTCACAAAAGATAAACATAAACACTCAAGTCTTTCCCAACTAATTGCAGCATTAGGAGGATTAAACAGACACCACGACAGCTTCACACGATAAAAACACAAATTGTTGAAAAATAATTCATCATCATAGCTAAACCTAAACCGTTCCCCTACTCCTACATCGCATAACTCTAAATCAACCTCTTCAACATTACGACTAATAGCATAACGAATCCAACTATTTGCTCGCGATTTAAACTCAGAATTGACCAGACTTACTGTAATTGATATCAAGTTCGAATTTTTTAAGGTTGAGATTTGTAGGACACTTATTTAGGGTGTTGTCGATAAAAGAAATGTAACCATGGAGATCAGTTGCTTTAACTACTAAATCTGGGACGTCATATTCATCTGAGAAAATGAGATATGGAAGTGAAGTCCAGAGGTTTTTCCATCGTGTAGAGATAGTAGCCGTTGTTCTGATCAGCTCTTTGGTAGTGCAGTCCAAGCGAGACATGATATTATTGACTAACATTTCATCCGTTAATCATTCAATCTATCTACTCCTTCCATGACCTACAAAACGAGAAATGAAATGTTACAAACAGCAGCTATACCAAAATGAGGAAAACTGAATTATATTAGAAAAAACAAATTGCATTTCATCACTAGATAATAATAATAATAAACAAGTTGTCATTCTCAGAGAAAAAAGAAGCACCTAGCAGAAACTAACTACTCGTGGTATTGTGTTTGGTTGGAAGGTGTTTAAATAAAGTGTGATCAAATGGGATTGGAAAAGACACAAGTTGAAGAAAAAGAGTTTCGTGTTTGACTCATGACTTACCCAACTTTTTTATTAATGATAAAAAGTTAGGAGTACTTAACATTATTATGATAAGTTAAGAAAATCCTTTACCCAAACAATTGTAAACTTAGGGTCCGCTTGGTTTAAAGTGGGAAAAGGGAAAGGGAAAGGGAAAGAGAAAAGAATGCAAAAGAATGGGTGAGGTGGGTAATCAATACCTTACCCCCCAATTTACTCTATAATGGTTGATTACCTACTACGGGGTAATCAATACCTTACCCCTCCTTTACCAAGCACCAATATTTGCAAGATGTAGGCCCTTTTCAATTCTTTACCCATTCCCCACCCCTCCTTTACCCCCACCAAGCACCCTAGTATGAGTAAACTCTTTCACCTACCGATTTAAAAGTAATTTGTCTCAAAGCTTACTTTTAACCCAATAAATATTAATAATAATAATAATAAAATAAAAAATAAAAAATTATATTCATTTTGTAACCTTTAATTTTTTTGAGATGTATTTATAGTTAAAATATTATAGTTGCTTTAACTAACAAAACTTTAAATATCGAAGCAGAAAAAAATACTAGTAAGAAATAAAGTGTGAAATTGAATGGGAAAAGACACACGTGGAATACTGGAATTGTTTCGTTTGTTGACTAACGAGGATGTAAGCCGCGCGTTGCCGCTGACATTATACAATATTACATTGTGAGGACTAAATTTGCAACGAACCTCTAAGATGAAGGGCGAAGTTCGTATGGATTTTTTGTTAAAATTGTTGAAGATAACGGTCGTTAGCTACTTAACGTCAAGTTAGTGATCAAGGACTGACTTTGCAATAGATGTATAATATGAAGAACCAATTATTTAAATTATGAGAGGAGTAAATTTGCAACGAACCTCTGAGGTGAAGGACCAATTTTGTACGGAATTTTTTTAAAATGTTAAAAATAACGGTCGTTAGTTACCAGTCGTTAAGTAACTAACGACCGTTAGTTACTATAGCAAAAATTATTATTTTAAAGATTTACTATTCACTCACTCACAAAATCACTATAGCCGAAATTATTATTTTAAGATAGGGAATAGTGGATCCACGCTAAATGTAATATATATATAATGACTTTGCCAACTTTTTTAAGTATTAATTAATGATAGAAAGTTGAGACAATCAAAAAGATTCCTATTCCCTTTATTTTCCACAACATTATGAAATAAAAAAGCCACTTTCGATTTTACACTTGAAAAAGGATGCCCATGCATAAATCAATAAAATGGCCAATTTTAATGTTCCATATGCTTTAAATTTTATGTTTATTGTAAGTTTGTAACTCAATTCATTTTAACAATTGATTAAAAAAAAGAGAGAGATATTTATAATCAACAACATAACATTTAGGGAACATAAGTAAACTTGTTTTGAAAAGTAAGATCAAGTGATCAACTACTCAACTAGTGGGTTTATTTTTGTGTTGGTTAAAAGAAATAAACACTTAAGTTAAGCCTCATTTTAAGCCCATTATGTTTCCATGTAACTTACGAAGAAAAAAAATGTTATTGCAACTTCGTTTCAATTTTTTTTAGAAATGCAATATATATTAAAAGAACCAAACCAAATAAGATACAAAAGAAATGGTAACTCACCTTTTAACAAGACAATTAAAAAGGATGAGCCCCAAGATGAAAGAATACAAAAGAAACAACCCATAGCCATAAGGCCTCACAATAAAACTATAAAGACAAAAAGACATAAGCATGATCCAAACATAATGTCATGCGAGTATGGATTTAGTTATTGAAATGAAAAGAGTGAGAAAAAATTGTGGCCACATATATTTTAAATAAGGAAAAAGAAATAATAAAGAGATACATCTATTTTTGTGAATGCATCTAATATTTGTGATTGTGATTCCTTTTTATTCTTCTCATCTTAATTATAGTAATTCTCATTTGATCCTAACATCACTAAGCACAACTATTAAAACAAACAATGAACCAGGCCCACCATAAACAATTGACCAACGAATGAAGAACAACAAAAGGATAGAAATATACAATATGAAGCCAGGCAAAATGCCCATTGACCCCAAATTCAATTTTCACCTATTAATGAAGGGTAAAAGCAATAAAATATCATCGTACTTTCAAAAATGTTTCAACTTGACCAATTTACTTTTTTATTGCGGACTTTACCAATGAACTTTCAAATTTTTAGCCGCATTGAACTAAATTTAGCTAAAAATTTGGTTCAAGTCGGCTAAAATTTTGAAAGTTTATTGGTAAAGTCCGCAATAAAAAAAATAAATTGGTCAAGTTGAGACATTTTTGAAAGTACGATGGTATTTTATGGCTTTTACCTATTAATGAACTAATTAAGCAATAACTAGTAATACAATGTATTGGTACAAGTTGTTTATTATTATTATTATTATTATTATTATTATTATTATTATTATTATTATTATTATTATTCAGTGTTCTTTTTCAAAAATTATTACTATGACGGAAAATTCTATCGTGGTCCTATGACACCACAGAACCACCTTATTCAGTCCCTGGTTTACATGTTTATTAAAAATCGACTAATTATAACATTTATTTGACGTCTCACACACGAAGCTACTTGCTACTAGGGCCCGGCTCAATTGCTTATTCACCGTTAAATGCAATCACTTTATACTTTTTTACCATCGAACAATAGCTATTTTTGAAAGGAAAAAAAATTATAATAAAATAAAATAAAAAATGAGGTTGGTGGGGGTAAGGCTACCCACAGTAAGGCGACCCAATCCTCCCATTTTTTTCTTGTCACGCCAGCTTTCTCTCTCCAGCGACTTGCACGCGATTGAGTGCCCCAGTAAGGGCGACCAAGTTCATTTTTTTATTTTTTTTTTACATTTTAAACTACAAACTTAATAAAACAATAATTTCACTAATAATTAAAATATTACATCAATTGAAAACATTACATAATAATTAAAACTTAATAATTAAACTACAAACTTAATATGTAACACCCCCATTTTTAAGTTTGTAGCAGCGGAAAAATAATTTGGGTGTTACGGTGAGGATCGAAGTTTTAACCACATAAAACGGTTTAAAAGAAACGTTTTGAAAATTATTTGTCATTTAAATAATAATTTTGATAAAAGATGAACCATTTGATTTAAAATCTTATGAAAAGATATAAAGACTTGTAAAAATGACAAATTTGATTTTTACACCATTTTTATTTATCAGAGTAATAAATGTCCACTCCGTGTCTTGTCCTGCTCCTTTAAATTACCTGAGATACACATGCTTAAAAGTGTCAACACAAAGGTTGGTGAGTTCATAGAGTTTTAGGAAAAACCCTTTATTTTGTTAGATTTCAGGAATATTTGGTATTAATAAAATACAAACAGAAATAAAACAAGTATCGAGTATATTCACAAATAAATCATATAAATATTCAATCACATTCAATAAAGAATCAATAATCTTAACATGAGCTGGAAACTCATGATACTAAATCAATCAGATATACAATTCACGTATGGTCAAACCTATACAGCTGTATCTAAATATATGTTGAATACATACATTCTTTTCCTTTATAGATATTGCACCAAGCCTCATGACACGCAAGACGTTAACAAAGGGGGTGTTCTATCAAATCAATGACAGATTTTGCCCTCTATTCGTAGGTGATTTGCCAATTCCTACTTGTCTCAAATATAGTGTATCACGACTAATACGACTAACCACATGCATAATGGCATTCCGTCAAGTATTAGTGGGATCGGAGGTCAATCCAAAACAGGTTTCGAATCTGTTCACTATATTCGCGCTCACATTACAGTGATTAATGGCTCATGATTGAGGGACTATATGGCGATAAGCTAACTTAGGCAATATCAAGGACTAATGGGCTCATTTAGCATAACATCATGTAATCAAGTATCGTATCACAGTAATCAATTTGAAAACAGTATCGTTTGAGTATCAGAAATTCAGTTTGAAAATATCATCGTTTGAGTATCAGAAATTCAGTTTGAAAATATTATCATTTGAGTATCAGAAATTCAGTTTGAAAATATCATCGTTTGAGTATCAGAAATTCAATTTGAATATTTCGCCAGTAACACATTTATATCACATACCACAATAATCGAATTGAGAACATTTTCATATGAGTATCAATATTTCAGTCAAGAAATTCTTCAATAAATATATATTTCACATACCACAATAATCACATTGGAAACATTAACATATTTTAAATCACAATTTATATTATTTTAATATCAATTAGGAAATTGATTTGAATCATGTATTTTATTTTATTTCATATACTTATCAAGTTATCAAAGTATATGTAAGCATGTATCTCCCCCAATGAGTTAAAAACAATTATTTGAAATGGGGCTATGACTCACCTGGATTGATTTGGAAATGATGAAAAGTAAAGTAGAACAAGATTTATGGGAACGATTATGGAAACGTCGTTGATACGGAACCTGATAAATAAATTTATCAGAGAATATAACCAAATACTATTTGGTAAATACGAACGAATAACGAATAATATTTATTCGTTATGACGAATAGATGATGTACAGTGTAATTATTATGTCATGCATGATATGATAAAATACTTTATTTAAAATATCCATCCTATTTTTACCTTTTTAATTGTAAGTAATAATATTAACTTTTTAGATATCGTTATATATATTATTTACGTAAAAATAAATAATATATATATATAAAATGTAATAAAATGCATATGACGTGATGGTTGCCGTAAAATAGAAAATAAAATGAGAATGTCAAATAAATTATGTGTAGTCCTTGTCCTTTTTCCATTTTTACACTTTTTATACTAACGACGTTAGCGTCACAACGTTAGTCCTTTTTATATATATTTTACAATTATAGTCCACTACATGTCCAATATTACAATTTAATCTTGTAACAATCTTATATTATCAATTTTTATCCTTTCTTTCTGTTTCTACATTTTTAGTCCTTTCTTTTCACAGTTTTCACTTTTAGTCCCTGTAGGTGTCGTCGTGTTACATTTTTAGTCCAATTTTGCAAAAATGATTATAAAAATTTTATAAAAATTTCCCGTGGCTTCTTTTATTAATTTCAAGCTTATTTCCACTGCTTATTTTATACAAAGCTTATTTATTTAGCTTATGGGCCTTAATTCGAACCAAACAAAAGCCCATTTAAAAATTTAGAGGCGAGGGCATGAAAATTATTTTGGGCTTGAACTTGGGCTTCCTTTATGATTCTAAAAATATATTTTATGGACCCAGTGGGCTGTTAAAACGTAAAGTCTTATTGGGCTTAGATTGAGCCCAAATCGACAAATAAGGTTTTTATTTAAGTTTTTATTTGAAAAAATCCGGTTTGTGTCGATTTACTTTGGCTCGAGTAGGGTGTCAAAACGTGATTATTTTTATAAGTCGTGTACATGAAACTAATAGTTTTCTAGGTGGTCTATTAGGTCGAGCAAAAATATTATATGCTTGTTACGTGAAATTTTGAGTTATGCGTGTACTTTGTGACATGTTTGGAGCAATTTCTTATTTTGAAAAACTATGAAATATTTACTAAGTGTTTCAAATGATTTTATACGTGTGACATGGTTTGAAATAGATGCATGAATTGATCGTAACGTTACAACTAAAGTGAATTATAGGTGCTACGTGACTCCTAGGCCTTCCAAGATAGAGGCTAGTCACGTTTCGTGTTCTAAAAATAAATATGTACGTGTATATATATACCAAAATGATATACGATGAAACGAATATAAATATGATGCATGACCAATATTTAACGTATGAATTGGAATAGAAACGAGTAGAGGAGACTTACAAACACCTTATAGGTGATCAAGAGTCGAGTGAAATAGAATGGAACACAAGGATTTCACGTTTCCAATATATAACCCAAACGTTATATATATATATATATATATATATATATATATATATATATATATATATATATATATATATATATATATATATATATATATATAGGGGAAAACATAGCTAAAACACAATGTAGCCAATTGGCTACATTTCCTTTGAAAAAAAAGGTGGGGACAGGGGGAAAATATGTGTCAGGGTCTAACCGCAGGGACTGAACTGTACATTATTAAAAGTTTTTTCAAAGGAATTGTAGCCAACTAGCTACAATTAATTGTAGCTAACATTTTCCCATATATATATATATATATATATATATATATAAACCCGATTTCCTTTTCTTGAGTCCAAACTAATATACCATCGGCTTGTGATTTGTAAGGGTGATGTTTAGGGAGAAACGAATGAGTGAAAGTGTTTGAGAATGGAAGAAAACTAAGTGCATGCATGGTACGTATATATTACCATTCGAATGGATCGTATGGTGTATATTCACACAAATAAACACAAGGACTTCTCATGTCAGTAAACTTGGACTACTAGTACGAATTTTATAGATATAAAATGGGATGTGAGTGCACATTTCATGGGAAATGTTTGGGTGACTCATGAATCAATATCGACATCATTGTATATGTACAAACGATTTACAAAATCGTTCACCACTCGTATATACTTGATCATCTTAGACATTTGAGTATAAAATCATCTCGGAAACATTATTAGGAGTATTTAGAAACAAACGGGGATTAAAACGGTTAAGAATTGAATAAGTTACAAATCGTTTGGATCGATTTATAGCTAAACACTTTGCCTCTTAAAAACGTATCAAAACTCAACGTATGAACGTGAGATTCGACACACTAATAGTTGGCTAGGAGCTTAATGAGGATGTGCAAAAATATATATATGTCATGTGTACGAATTAAAAATAAACGAAGCGTTTTGATTCATGTTTGGTCGACTTTTATAAATTTTTAGTAATTAATTTGGGTTAATTCATTGGGCCGGTTGGGCTAATTTAGAAACAAGGCCCGATAAGTTTTTGATTAGTTTTATTAATTAGGTTTAGTGAAATATTAATATTTTGTTAATTTTGTCGAGAACTTGTTTTGTCATTTGACGAATTTGACAATATCGTAATCGTGACCATTTTAATATACAAAGAAAATTTTAAATTTCCCCGTAAAAATGGTAATTACAATAATGACAGAGATTATTTATATAATTAACCGAAGTTAATTATACGAATTTTTGCGAGGTTTTACAGTACCCACATGTCATTCTGAATTTCGTCCCGAAATTCAAATTTAATGTGATTACTCAAGTAAAGAATTTTTGAACAGAGGTTGTTGGGAGATTTTTATTCCTAAAATTACGGATACGTGATTCAGTTAAATTTACTTGTACCCAACAAGACAAGGTAACTGAAGTATTTAAGGGTTGTGAATATTGAAAATAGTGGTCATGAATAGTAAAATAACGGCTAGTAAATAGTGCCCAACGGTCGGGAATAGTGCCCAACAGTCACATTCTAGCCTATATATACCATTTCAAATTTCCACTCCTTCCATCAACCATTTTTCCCTCATTTTCCACCAAAATGCCGCATCTCATAACCATCTTAGCGATTGTGTACGTCGTCCTTGCCGCTATCTACTTGGCGTACGTTTCGGATGAAGACTTTGGATTCTTGGTCGTGATCTTGATGTTTGTTGTACCCCTGACTATCCTTGCTATTACCGTCGACAAGATCTGGGGGTAAAATCTTGAGCTAGGGTTGTTTTGGATTAAGTTCTTGTTATGTTTTTATGTATTTGTAATGAATAAGGAATAAAACTCATTTTGTTTTTAAGAATTTGTCTCATTATTGTTTTTAATATTTGGTTTATGGCTCTTGCTATTGTTTTGTTGGTGGGAGTCTTATTTGTCATAGCGGATCAACCTATTGAAGATTCTTTTGTTTGTATTGTAATAATTGTAACGATAGCACTTCCGATGCTTATTATTTGTTTATGTATTAAATTTTATGGATTTTAATAAAATTTTCGTTATGGATGTCTTTTATCAGTTTTTACGATTTATTTGTGTTTTTGATTGCTTATACTTTTGTTGATTTCCCATCTTAATGGTGATTATATAAGATAGGTATTTATTGTGGGTTGTTTAATGTATTATGAATAGTTTATTTTAGCTCTATTATTTTGCTTTGGAATGAAGATTGTTATTTAAATATTTGAAAATATCATTGTTCCTTTCATAACATAATTTTTTTCCTAAATTATACATAGTTGATCAGGTTATGTATAATTGGGGACCAAATGATGTGATGTTTGGTTCAATCATATATTTCTATAAATTGTTTTAGATGGTGTTCAACGTGTTGTTTTTATGATATAACACGTAATTTCTTTTTGAAAATAAAGTGGAAAATTTTAGGGTTCATAATATAAATCAGAAATTTATGGAGTAATTATTGTATATTGTCATTTGGTAAATGAAACAGACATTGAAATTAACTTAGATTATCATTATTATGGAAATATTACACGGAAGATTTTTTTTTCGATACAGTAGAAAGATTATTGTTTAAGTTACGTCCATCGTAACTTGAAGTGAAATACAGGAAAGAAATACAACTTAGGAAATTTTAAACTAGATTTTATTTATCTTCAACAGGAATTTATTCATCTGTTCCAATCTAGTTGCCATTCCCTTGATACTATCAAGGTCCTTAAAGATTCTTCATTTTCTTGTAAAGGTCTTGGCTTTCCAATTAACATTGTAGTTTGGACATCGTTTCACATGATGACCATGTCCACCACATCCGTGACATACAATGGTTGTTGGTTGTACTTTCATGTCCTTAGTCCTGCAGCTAATTGCCTGGTGACCTATTTTCTGACATTTCGTGCATTTAACCCTACATTTCCCGGTGTGATGATGGTTGCATTTTTGACACCAAGATAGAGTTCCAAGATAACCACTTCCAGAAATAGGTGTGACAAGACAATTTCTATTAGCTTTCTGATTTAGTCCCAGCTGATGTTGATACTTCATACGGTCTTCTAGATGTTTGCGAGAACGGTCTTGAGCATTGAAGATGTTGCAGTAGATGGGATTGACGGTTCCTGTCTCGGGAAGTTTCCTCTTCTGATTATTTCCATTTGGTAAAATTCCATGCCTAATTCCTTGATGATGGTTGATGGTAGGGTTGATCATTCCTTCTTGAATCTTTAAGTGAGGTGGCCTATACTTCATGAAACTTGCAGGATTTTGATTACCAAGTATACCCGTCTCTTTTCTCGGATAAACTACGGTAGTCCCTTCTAGTACCACCGACACTATGTCATTTACCAATTTCTGGATAGCTCCAGGAGTCATGGTGATTTCTGATGATGATTGATATGCATTGTTCATGTTGTCCATTTTCTGTAAGCATAAATGAAACTCAACATTAGAATCCATATAATATCAGAAAAATTTAAATAATGAAGTTAATTATTTCATTGATGATAGACTGAATTGACTCCCTACTGTAATCTAATTTCAAGATATGTCTTTGTTGTATCATTTTATCAATGATCAACTCTTGATATGGGATTACTAAGGAACAAACCGACTTGTCTATTTCAAATGAAGTTTAATTATCTTTTCTTCATTCTTTAAATCCACTTTCAAAAATTGGTATTTAGACGATTCTTAAAGTTTTAGGTTAATTATGGTAAGTTTTAAGAAATCTAAATTATTTGTAAGAAATCTTACGGTAGATTTGAATAATATTACAGATGTAAATAGAATATTAATAACTTGACCGATTATTTTTGCAGGATAAACGATACAAGATCTTTTATTAATACTCCATTGATCTGTATAGAATCATTTGGTTATCAAATGATGAGATTTTTGCATGAAATATGAGGATTCATTACATGCATGATTGATACGGAAGAAAAGATTGATTCATAACATAAATATATAACAGAAAGGATGTTATTATACAATATGTTTTGATTACACGTTCTGAAGTTTCAGAATTATTGAACATTACAAGAAATATTAACCAAGTCTATTTGGTTTATTAGGAACAACAAGGAACCTTGTAAACTTAAGATTAGTTACGCCTCTGACGTAAATATCTAATTTCTTTCTGAAGTTCAAGTTGTGCAGCTTCCATGTTTGAGAAACGTTCTTGACACATGTTCATTTGGTTTGCCAACATACTCTCTAATGAGGCAATCTTTAGACCCTGGTTTCTGGCTGCATCTCTGGCCATCCATAGGGTTCTCTCAATATCTCCAATTCTTACATGTGTTTGACCGTGTTCTCTTCTTGCACAACGAACCCTGGAGTCCAAACTTCCAAGTTCCTGGTTGGTGTTGTCCTTTATTTCATTAATCTTTATTCTTAACTCACATATTGTTCGCCTCTCAGCATCTGCCCTCTTGAACAATGCGTCAAGGTTACGGTCGTACCATTCAAATTTAGTTGGTCGTAACCCTTTTAGCTGTTCAGTGTGAGCATCCAATATGCCGGCATGTCGATAAATAAGATTCCATATTGATTCAGGAGTGCTTATACCGTAGTCGGGAGAGTTAGGTGAAGATAAATTATTTGGAGAATTTGGTATTGTAGAATCTGAAGTATAAGGTAACGGAGAAATTGGCTCAACATTCGTCCATGATATCTCTTGGCTCGAACCTTGTCCAACTTCGAATGTTGCCTGGCCACCAATCAAATTTTCATATGACTCGGTAGCTCTCCTAATTCTTTGACGTAAAGGTGAACGAATAGGTGACGATGGAGGTGATCTCGGAGTGAGTTCTATATTAGGTTGGGATTTTGTTATTTGTACGTAAGGATCTTCATTATTTGGAGAATTTTTATTGATTGAAGAGGTATTAGTATTATGGAGAGTAGATTTGATATTCACGGGCGTTCCTGAAGACATGCTACAGTAGTAACCGAGAATAATATTTTATGAGTATTTTGTATGTTAAACATATAACAATACAGATGAAATAACAATTGTATATGAGTAACTATTAAGCATGTACGATAATCTCAACAGATAAAGTATGGAGCACGGCAGTCAGCAGACACAGAGGGTATAAAATATTATGGTGTAAAATCATTATTTTGAAAATGTAGTTATAGTTTTAATGTTTGAAAACATTTAATTCTCTATGACTGTAGCTCTGATACCAATCTGTAACACCCCCATTTCTAAGTTTGTAGCAGCGGAAAAATAATTTGGGTGTTACGGTGAGGATCGAAGTTTTAACCATATAAAACGGTTTAAAAGAAACGTTTTGAAAATTATTTGTCATTTAAATAATAATTTTGATAAAAGATGAACCATTTGATTTAAAATCTTATGAAAAGATATAAAGACTTGTAAAAATGACAAATTTGATTTTTACACCATTTTTATTTATCAGAGTAATAAATGCCCACTCCGTGTCTTGTCCTGCTCCTTTAAATTACCTGAGATACACATGCTTAAAAGTGTCAACACAAAGGTTGGTGAGTTCATAGAGTTTTAGGAAAAACCCTTTATTTTGTTAGATTTCAGGAATATTTGGTATTAATAAAATACAAACAGAAATAAAACAAGTATCGAGTATATTCACAAATAAATCATATAAATATTCAATCACATTCAATAAAGAATCAATAATCTTAACATGAGCTGGAAACTCATGATACTAAATCAATCAGATATACAATTCACGTATGGTCAAACCTATACAGCTGTATCTAAATATATGTTGAATACATACATTCTTTTCCTTTATAGATATTGCACCAAGCCTCATGACACGCAAGACGTTAACAAAGGGGGTGTTCTATCAAATCAATGACAGATTTTGCCCTCTATTCGTAGGTGACTTGCCAATTCCTACTTGTCTCAAATATAGTGTATCACGACTAATACGACTAACCACATGCATAATGGCATTCCGTCAAGTATTAGTGGGATCGGAGGTCAATCCAAAACAGGTTTCGAATCTGTTCACTATATTCGCGCTCACATTACAGTGATTAATGGCTCATGATTGAGGGACTATATGGCGATAAGCTAACTTAGGCAATATCAAGGACTAATGGGCTCATTTAGCATAACATCATGTAATCAAGTATCGTATCACAGTAATCAATTTGAAAACAGTATCGTTTGAGTATCAGAAATTCAGTTTGAAAATATCATCGTTTGAGTCTCAGAAATTCAGTTTGAAAATATTATCATTTGAGTATCAGAAATTCAGTTTGAAAATATCATCGTTTGAGTATCAGAAATTCAGTTTGAATATTTCGCCAGTAACACATTTATATCACATACCACAATAATCGAATTGAGAACATTTTCATATGAGTATCAATATTTCAGTCAAGAAATTCTTCAATAAATATATATTTCACATACCACAATAATCACATTGGAAACATTAACATATTTTAAATCACAATTTATATTATTTTAATATCAATTAGGAAATTGATTTGAATCATGTATTTTATTTTATTTCATATACTTATCAAGTTATCAAAGTATATGTAAGCATGTATCTCCCCCAATGAGTTAAAAACAATTATTTGAAATGGGGCTATGACTCACCTGGATTGATTTGGAAATGATGAAAAGTAAAGTAGAACAAGATTTATGGGAACGATTATGGAAACGTCGTTGATACGGAACCTGATAAATAAATTTATCAGATAATATAACCAAATACTATTTGGTAAATACGAACGAATAACGAATAATATTTATTCGTTATGACGAATAGATGATGTACAGTGTAATTATTATGTCATGCATGATATGATAAAATACTTTATTTAAAATATCCATCCTATTTTTACCTTTTTAATTGTAAGTAATAATATTAACTTTTTAGATATCGTTATATATATATTATTAACATAAAAATAAATAATATATATATAAAACGTAATAAAATGCATATGACGTGATGGTTGCTGTAAAATAGAAAATAAAATGAGAATGTCAAATAAATTATGTGTAGTCCTTGTCCTTTTTCCATTTTTACACTTTTTATACTAACGACGTTAGCGTCACACCGTTAGTCCTTTTTATATATATTTTATAATTATAGTCCACTACATGTCCAATATTACAATTTAATCTTGTAACAATCTTATATTATCAATTTTTATCCTTTCTTTCTGTTTCTACATTTTTAGTCCTTTCTTTTCACAGTTTTCACTTTTAGTCCCTATAGGTGCGTCGCGTTACATTTTTAGTCCAATTTTGCAAAAATGATTATAAAAATTTATAAAAATTTCCGTGGCTTCTTTTATTAATTTCAAGCTTATTTCCACTGCTTATTTTATAAAAAGCTTATTTATTTAGCTCATGGGCCTTAATTTGAACCAAACAAAAGACCATTTAAAAAATTAGAGGCGAGGGCATGAAAATTATTTTGGGCTTGAACCTGGGCTTCCTTTGTGATTCTAAAAATATATTTTATGGACCCAGTGGGCTGTTAAAACGTAAAGTCTTATTGGTCTTAGATTGAGCCCAAATCGACAAATAAGGTTTTTATTTAAGTTTTTATTTGAAAAAATCCGGTTTGTGTCGATTTACTTTGGCTCGAGTAGGGTGTCAAAACGTGATTATTTTTATAAGTCGTGTACATGAAACTAATAGTTTTCTAGGTGGTCTATTAGGTCGAGCAAAAATATTATATGCTTGTTACGTGAAATTTTGAGTTATGCGTGTACTTTGTGACATGTTTGGATCGATTTCTTATTTTGAAAAACTATGAAATATTTACTAAGTGTTTCAAATGATTTTATACGTGTGACATGGTTTGAAATAGATGCATGAATTGATCGTAACGTTACAACTAAAGTGAATTATAGGTGCTACGTGACTCCTAGGCCTTCCAAGATAGAGGCTAGTCACGTTTCGTGTTCTAAAAATAAATATGTACGTGTATATATATACCAAAATGATATACGATGAAACGAATATAAATATGATGCATGACCAATATTTAACGTATGAATTGGAATAGAAACGAGTAGAGGAGACTTACAAACACCTTATAGGTGATCAAGATTCGAGTGAAATAGAATGGAACACAAGGATTTCACGTTTCCAATATATAACCCAAATGTTATATATATAAACCCGATTTCCTTTTCTTGAGTCCAAACTAATATACCATCGGCTTGTGATTTGTAAGGGTGATGTTTAGGGAGAAACGAATGAGTGAAAGTGTTTGAGAATGGAAGAAAACTAAGTGCATGCATGGTACGTATATATTACCATTCGAATGGATCGTATGGTGTATATTCACACAAATAAACACAAGGACTTCTCATGTCAGTAAACTTGGACTACTAGTACGAATTTTATAGATATAAAATGGGATGTGAGTGCACATTTCATGGGAAATGTTTGGGTGACTCATGAATCAATGTCGACATCATTGTATATGTACAAACGATTTACAAAATCGTTCACCACTCGTATATACTTGATCATCTTAGACATTTGAGTATAAAATCATCTCGGAAACATTATTAGGAGTATTTAGAAACAAACGGGGATTAAAACGGTTAAGAATTGAATAAGTTACAAATCGTTTGGATCGATTTATAGCTAAACACTTTGCCTCTTAAAAACGTATCAAAACTCAACGTATGAACGTGAGATTCGACACACTAATAGTTGGCTAGGAGCTTAATGAGGATGTGCAAAAATATATATATGTCATGTGTACGAATTAAAAATAAACGAAGCGTTTTGATTCATGTTTGGTCGACTTTTATAAATTTTTAGTAATTAATTTGGGTTAATTCATTGGGCCGGTTGGGCTAATTTAGAAACAAGGCCCGATAAGTTTTTGATTAGTTTTATTAATTAGGTTTAGTGAAATATTAATATTTTGTTAATTTTGTCGAGACCTTGTTTTTTTGTTTGACGAATTTGACAATATCGTAATCGTGACCATTTTAATATACAAAGAAAATTTTAAATTTCCCCGTAAAAATGGTAATTACAATAATGACAGAGATTATTTATATAATTAACCGAAGTTAATTATACGAATTTTTGCGAGGTTTTACATAATAATTAAAACTTCAATTGTAATCAGGGTGATCCCCAGGTTTGAGAGTTGTTTGAGTCGTAACCGTCGTCGTAAGGATCAAAACTCGCAAACCTCTCTTCGTCTAACTTAACTTCCAACCTGATCAGCTCCCGCTCATCCTCAGAGTTCCAGTCATCGTCAGCAGCTTTCTCATTTTCCTCAAGACTTAGCTGAAAGTGATCAAGATGAGGTTGTTATTGTTGTTGTTGCTCAACAACTCTTGGTGCAGATGAACTTGATGCACCTTGCACAAAGTGTTGTTGTTGTTGTGGTGCATCAGCAGCTTCCACATTTTCCTCAAAACTCCATCGGATCTTGTTGGATTTTTCGTTCTCTATCTTCTGCACACAACCCCACAATGTTTCAACAACAGCAACGTCTTTGCAAAATTCATTATTCAAAAACTGGTCGATCACAAATTTTCTATCGTCAGAGATGTCTTTGCACTCTGTGTATCGTGTTCTCAGACGTTGTTTGCGTAACTTTGCGAGCTCAAACTTCTTAATAACTTCGACAATTGCATCTTGTCGTTCCTTGTCGTCTATGTCGACTTGTTTTCTGACATACTCTTGAACTTGTTTGACAGTGTGGGGAAGCTTACAAGCCATTTTTTTGTGTTTGATTTGTTGTTTGAATTGAAAGAAGTGTGTGATTTTGTGAATTGAAGTGTGTAATATGTTGTGTTAATATGTGGTATTTATAGTGTGTAATTTTATTTTTTATTTATTTTTTTTTCAAATGCATGAAACGGCTAGTAAAAATAAATGGTATACTTTTTTTTGAATGCATGCAACGAATCAAAAGGCAAAAAAAAAAAAAAAAAAAAAAAAAAAACTTGTACTCGGTCGCAACCTCGACCTCAATCGCTTGTTTTCGTCCCTCTATTCGGTCGCGACCCAATCCCCACAGTAAGGCCGACCGACTATGACCTTGTCGACCTACTCGGTCGAGCTACCTTCTGTGGGTAGCCTAATGACTTTAACGAGAATCAAACTCATGGCCTAAGCTATAAGTAGAATGATTCTTTGCCATCTCTCCTAACAAACCCTATGAATAAATTGTGGTTTTAAATATATTAAACCATGAAAATAAATCTAATAAGTAAAAAGGTCCACAACACAAAGTCACAAATAAATCAGATCATATATAAACCGTATATGTTGTTCATAGTACAAGCGGTATTTTTATTATGAGCATGATACATTGTCATTATTATAAATCACTACTTTATAGTATAAACTTATATTTTACAAATTTTGGTAAGTTGCAATGGACACATCACGTTTCATATTCTCACGAATTCAACCTCACTTGATTCATGGTTCCATATATGAGAATGAAATCCACGTGCTTTGCCTATGAACACATCACATTTTATAAGCTCATTTTTAATTTGTTATTTTATATTTCATTCAACTTTTGCTTCAAATTTAACAGGTCAGGTCATGCTTTATTATTATTTTTTTTCATAGTAAACTTATAGTTAATAGTGGCTTTAATAGGAAATCTGATGTTCGTTTACAAGAAAAGAACAACTGATTTAAGCAATGTGAAGTTTAGGTTCTCTAATTGTAACGTTTCTTGATGAGCTGCTAAAACACATGTAATGAAAACAAATTTTATTAAAGTAGCTAAATAGTTAAAGTTATACTCGATATTAACTCAAAATTTTATTAGTGATCCAACAACAAAGACTTTACTACCCCGATCTTACTATATGTCAAATACCAATGAAGTAGAAGCCGTTGAGAGCCAATTGAGGAATATCTGCTTACTAGGGTGTCAAGTACAACTCACGACCCGTTTGATATCCAATTATGTTTCTTAATGAATTACTAGTACTCTTTCAGACCAGTTTGATATCCAATTAAGTTTTGTAATGAATTACTAGTAGACTCTTTCAGTTCAAGTCAGATCTTCATTGATCATTCACATACAGGTTGAAAGAGCTTAAATGCAACATATCGTCATAGAAACATGTCTGCCAAATCTCTAATAGTCGAAATCCATTATGCCCAACAATCACATCTTTACATTAACTCATTAAGCACTTCCAACTTTCCACTATCCACCCATTAATGAAGCATTTTTATACTTTTCTATTCCCGTTTTTATCATGCATAGAACCCCACACTACAAGGAAAAGTACCTTTAGTGACGAGAATTTATTTTGGTCACTATTTAGATGAAAATAGTGACCATAAAATTTTTTGTCATTATTTTTGGTCATCGGTAGAAAATCAGTGACAAAACTTATAAGTGGTCACTATTTGGTCACTAAATACATGAATAGTGACGAGAAATTTCGTCATTAAACATTAGTGACGAAATTTTGATCACTATTTCACATATTACTATTACTAAAATCTATAAAATGATTAAGAAGACAATTACGTGTATATACTTACTAAATTTGCATATTCATATTTTTATATAAAAATTCTTTAACACTATCAAACGATACGGATACAAAGTTTGTAATAGAAATATATGCAAAATTGCAAATATTTTACCTTTTTTGCTGGTGCAATCCTCTCCTAAACATAGGGATGAGCATTTCGAACCGAATCCCGGAACCGAACCGGAACCGTATTGGTACGGTACCGATTCCCGATATACGGTACGATACCGGGACTACAAAATAAGGTGAAAAAAAAAATCAGGACCATTAATTCGGTACGGGACCGGTACCAAATCGGGAAATTCCCGAAAAAAAGGAAAAGCCCGATTTCCCGGTACCGATATCCGAATCCTGTTCGGTACGGTACCGATACCACTAATTTTGCTCAGGAAAAAATCGGTACCACTAATTCCATACGGGATCAATACGGGACCGGTACCGTGCTCATCCATACCTAAACATGTTATTTGAAAAATAAACTTTCAAAACAATTTTTCATTTATATGTAAGAATGTAAAAATAATATGTATAAGTTGAAATAATAATAATAATAATAATAATAATAATAATAATAATAATAAGATAAAAATTATAGTAAAACAAAACATATTTATTTTATTTACTCCGTTTAAGAGATAAAAATTAATTAAGCGAATAAAACACACAAACCCTCTAGCTCTTTGGATCCACACCCTTGATCATCTCCGAACACCGTAACTGCCGCCGCTCACCATCGGCGTCATCATAATCGTCTCCGATCATCTAACCGTCGGCGATCACTATTTTTGAATATTGAATGCACATTTTGTGGTACCTCTAAAACAAGAAAATTCCTTGAAATCAATGTTTAGTCGGGATGCAGTATGTTCCTTGCACTTCATATATTTTGTATCAACCAAATTTAGGAGGTTACTGATCAGACTAACTTCATAAAAATTTACGTGACCAAAATAGCGATGTTTGTCGTCGCGATTTCATTATAGACTATTACAGTCTGCATTTTACTTTACTTTTCCTCGTTTTAATTTTTGATTTTCTATATGAGTAATGCCATAGGCTTCCTATACTTATCTCATTTGGTATTAGCAGGTAGCACCGACGAGTTCTGGTATGACACTGCTGCAGTTCTTGAATCTGACTGCAGCGATGAAGATTTCCATAGCGCTCTCGATGGTATATCCAAATTTATCTCTTCAAAACAATTTCCTTTTATTAGTAACGGACTTCATCTTACGAGTTCATGTACCTGCACATGTGTTGGTGGTGTCATTACCCTCAACGAGTCTTATGAAACTTTGGCACCAACGTCCTTATACAGCGTAAGTGTCTATTAGTGTGACATATTGATTTTCGTGTTAACCACTAATGCTCTTTTCTTTATCTTCTTTCGAGGCTCATGACATAGACCACCTTGTCATTCCGACAAGAGATTACCTTTTTGCCCCCTCATTTTTTGACATTGATCGAGCTGTGAAGTTCATTCACAGTAAGTAAACTACAGTTTCCTTGCTAGTATTTCATTGGTACTACTCTGAACCAGTTACATAACTGTCTTTTTTTTGTTATAGGCAATGCAACCAGCGGAAAGACCACACTGCAAAGCTGGCAGGGGACAGAGTATGACACTTGTGCTTTGCTATTTGGTTATATACTGTAAGTAGCATCTGTTCATGAGTAGAATTATAAGCAAAAGAGGGAATGCTAAACATATATGCGGTTTGTCAAGTGTGGTATATTAGATGAATAACAGTGTAATACCTTTTGTTGGTGTTGCATATCATTTAACATGTGATGCCTACAGTACTGGTTGCAAGACTCCACTCTCCAATTTTGAGGTAAATTCAAACTACAAGGTTAGAGATAAAATCTTCTTATTTGTCAATTTGGAACTAGAACTTGCTTCAACTACTGGTCTTAACCTTCATTATTTGTCAATTCGGCTACAAATAGAGAATTGGGTTTTAATTTACTCTACCTTGTTAGTTTATTATCCTTTATGGGCTTCGGTATCAAATGATATTTATGTTATTTTGTTGGCTACACTTCTCTGATTTTTTTGCATTATTGTTTTTGCTCAGGTGTTGCTGCTGCATATTCAACTCTTGGAATGTTAAGACGCACTTCAAAAGAAAAGTTCTTTACTCATCGAGCACAAGTAAGGCAGACCAGTTGCAACTCATTTTTGTTCTAATTATAGGACTGTTTGGATATGCTTTTTAAGTGACCACCGGCGGGCCAATTGTATTTTTCTATTTCGGTTTGAATCTTATTAGATTAGTAGCTTATGACACCCATTTATATACAGGATAGAGAGATGGAGAATTTAAGTCATAAAAGTCTCAAACATATGTCAAGGAAAACCAAGGTGAGATTTGTAAGTTTGACCTTGAAATGTGGTGATTACCACCGTGAAAAAGTTAAAAACAGAATGATTGGCAATTAACAAGGAACTTCATTTTTTATTTATTTACAGATATCTCATCTTTTGAGAGTGAATTCTAACAACTCAAAGACGGATTGCTGATGAATTTGGGTACCACAGGACTTTTCAGCTTTGTGCTTTGCCTCTGATCATCGGTGCTGCTTGTAGGTAATAATCTTTACGAGAAGAAAAATGTTTAACTTGGCACGTTGAAATGTTCGACTGTTTCTTAACAAACTTTTGACCATTCTTCAATCCTCTAATGTGCGAAAAACTAGTACACCTTAATTGAAGTTACTAATATCAAATAATGCTTCCTAAGGGGTAAAAAAAGTAAAGCATGCGAATTTTACTTTCTTATCTATGGATACGTAATGAATCCTGCGTCTGAGAAATCATGCTATTTCAGTTTATCTTCCCTTTTCATCTATGTATACTAAGTCATATATAAGGAAACTAATAAATTCTTTTTCAGTGCAACAACCAGCACTTTGACAGGGATGCTGGTTGGGAGGTTCATTGTTGGAATCGGGCTGGGTATTGGTCTCATGTCGCTTCTCTCTATATCACAGAGGTCAAGTAGCACTACTTCCGGTTCGGATGGGTCTAATGGGTCCGAAAACGGGTCAATATGGGTCGATCTTGAGATGAATTTTCCTGAAACACTTTGGTCCAAAAAAAAAAAAAAGTAAATAATTAGAGTCTTAAATATGAATGCAGAGTTCTTAATTGTTTCTTAACAAGATGATTTAGGAGTTTTTATGCATTTAATTACATTATGGTGACTTTCAAGTTTAATACTTTGACCGCTCTTGCAATGATATTCTGTGCGGAAAGTCCACATTGGATGATTTACTTTGCAATGACCACTTCTGGATCGTCTGGAAGTGATGATTAAAACTCTTATAATGTTTTTCACCAGTGCTATTTCTCTAGAGACAACTCCAACATCAAGCGTAATAGCAATCATAAAAAAACTTAAGCAGATCAATGAAGAGCAGCGAGAAAGCTTGATGGATGAACTAAGAGGTGTTAAGTAAATTTGTTAAAGAGTTCAGATAGCTGCAGTTCAGGTAATTACCACATAGTTTTGTACCCATACATGTAGCAGGACCTGCTTTATTTTCACTTGTATCACAGGCTTGATTCTATTGATAAATTTTCATGCTATTAGGTCTATTCGTTGCTTCACCAAAGATATAAAGACTTTTCCCCAACTTTGGTTCAAGGCCTCCTGAAAACCTTCTTTCCTGGAAATCTGTAGATGATGTAGATGCAGACAGGAACTTGAAGGCCTTGAAGAAACCCAGTGCTTTTAACCTTCTACTGGAACTGTTTCTTTGATGGTGTCAAAGACATGTTTGCAATGATTAGGGAACAAATCGTGTTGGATGAATTTGATAGGCTATTAGTTAGGTTTGTTTCGAGTTTCCACCGTACTTTTTGTAAAATCATTTTTTGTGAATGAAAATTATTATGTCAGATTTGCATTGCTAGAGATTTTTAGATTTTAGTTTGTTTGCATAAACATTTAAGCAGTAAAATGAAAAATAGATCCATTTTTTTTTGGTTATATGCTCATAATTAGTGACAACGTATTTGGTCTCTAACACTCGGTAGTCTGTGACGACTTTCTCGTCACTGATAGTAAAAACCAGTGACCATTTTTTCATCACTATCAAAACTGTGACGAAATTTTCGTCACTAACCGGATTAAAAAGTGACAACTAATCTCGTCACAAATTGTGACGAAGCGTATTTTCGTCTCTAGTTGATTTAGTGACGGAGCTATAGTGACGACTGGTGACCACTTGAGTTTGGTCATTAAACATTTTTGTCACCTTTTACACTGTTAGTGACGAAACCATTTTTGTCAATAAAGGCCAACTTTCTTGTAGTGTTAATTGTTTCGTCTTCACACGTTTCAAGCATGAAAATAGATTGTTCTTGCCACCAGTGTGTATTAGTGCATGCACAGAAAAAGTTGAGACCAAGTAGTTTGGAGAAAAAGTTATTGCACATGCTGGATTTACTTGATGACCACCTTTTCTGTACTGTATGCCTGGTCATGTTGGGGCAAGGCATTCCTCTAATGTAACGGTTGATAGGGAAGGAGTGGCATTTGGCTGAAGAGGGTGGCGAAGGGTATTGATGATCAACCTGTAAGAAGGTCCTATACGTTTTGTCAATTTAGTTGAGGTGAGGAATGTAGCATGAATAGAAATCTCAGCTCCATACCTGATATCATAGACATACCTACTGCAATTAACCTTAGCTTCTTTGTTCCATACCTGATAAATTTTTATGAAATAGAAATCCAAGTTTCATACTTTTGCAGGTAATAGAGGTGTTTAGTGTGTCGGAAGTGGTGGATTAGAATGAGTGGCCTGCACAATGTGGCCAAATGTGTATATGTAAGTAGTAAAATGTTGTTACTTTGTCGCCATCGCTGTTTGAGTGTTTCCTCATTTTCGGATATGTTGTTGCAGGACTACCACGGGGACCGGTTATTCTAGATTTCCAGTCGGGAATCATTCATCACGTTTGGGATACTCATAGTCCTGCCAGTGGCGATGCAAATTTTGGTAGGCATATGCCGGATGGGCCTCAGTTTGACCATGTTACCAGTGTTAGCCTTATGGTTGGCCTCATTAGCATCTTTCTACTGTAATGCAAATAGTTCTTAATTCTTTTCTTTGTTGTTGCAGAACTACCACGAGCACCAGCTATTCTTGATTTCCAGTGACAGACCATTCGTTGTCTCGAAGGTGTTTCTTATTCACCAAATAGTACCGGAGGGAACCCTGTGGCTGGCATTCTTCGGTTTGACCACGTTATCAACGATGTCTTGCCTGGTGAGTGTTTCCCACTCCTTCAACAATACGACGACTTCTTGACTAATACAAATATTATGCTCCTCATTATTGTAAACACTATACTTATTGGCGACTATAATGTTGTTGATTTATTGCACGCGCAGAAAGTGAGACCCATGGTGGTTCGGAGCCACAGACGGAACATACAACAGGCTCTTCACATGGTATGTCGTGTCAGAGTTAATTGTCATCTATGGTTCTTGAAAAGATTTGCTAACTATTAGCCGTTGTATCGCTGTTCATGACGGTTATCGTTTTGATTCGACTGAGCCTGGACCAACTCGGCCCAACACTGGCAGGCCAACATCAGGTTTCACTCTTCTTCATTTGAACTAATTTTATGCTACCTTTCTATGGGACAAAAACAAGGACATGTTTCTAAAAAAACCTGGAATTATTATGTGTTTCTTCTGACTCAGTAGGTCAATTTAACTGTTTTTAAACTCCAAGTGATGAGGGTTCCACAAAAATTATTATTTTATAGCTACATTTGAAATTTATATAATTTATTGAGTATTATTGGGGACAACTGTGATTGCAATTGGCCAATAGCCTTATCAATTTCTTAATCTAAAAGTTGTTTGTTTGTTTGGCTTTGACATAAAAGGTCAAACATATTTTCCTTAGGAATGAAGGAACTGAAAGTTTTGTATTCTTTTACGTGTTAATACATTAGTATAAATTGTCACATCCATCCTGCTTTGACATGATTATGTTAGGAATGAAGGAACCCAAAGACTGGTGATGATGACAAAATTGCACGAGCCAAACACGGCTGCTGATGGAAGTTGCAATACTACAAAGGTACAACTTTCATTTGAGAGAACCTTGATTATGATCCATTTACATAACAACCCAATTATAAATTTACCCGTTTTGAGTTGATTCTTTTTTGATACGCTACCCAAACTCCTCGACACTCTCTATTATTTCCAACAGTAAACATAGATCATATTGGACCTCTGATCCAACTAAATACACAATTTAATCATTGGTATTTATTTTGTGTTGTAGGAGGGCGAGTATTGATTGATGGACATGAGGTTGTGGCTGTGAACGATGAAGATGCACTAATGAATGGAGTTGCCAATCAGCCTATTATCCAAAGCTTCATTTTTAGGTTTGCTGATATAAAGGTTGGTTTGGTACATCTCTTATCGTTTTTGACTGTGTTAATGCAACTACTCTTACTAACATATGCCGATTTACTTTATGATCAGAGGCTATAATCCTATTATTTTCATAATCTACATGAATTGGGTTACGGTACTTAGTGAATGCTAGCTCTTTAGGCTGCAAAATGTACTCATGATTATGCCATGTTACATATTGCAGATTATGGATATACTGCTGAATGACAATTCCCCTGAGGTGGTTGGAGCTGCTGCTGCAACATTTGCTTCGATTTGTCTCATTTTAATAGGAATCCTTCTACGTTATGTGCAAGATATGGGCTTGGGAAAGAATCTATTATGGTGCCTCTGTGGCCTGAGAATATTAATGATACAAAACGCGGTTCACTTGAATAGCAACTTATTAGAGATAAAGAGAACATATGAAATGAACAGTGGGATTCAGGCGCCCGAGTTGCTATCAATGGTGACCAGGACTTACCTTGCGGGACCAGATAAGTATGTATCACACTCGAGTACAACAGATATTATATCATCAGGTGAGATACCGCTTACCGTTAATAGGGGGTACTCAACGCAGGAGTACACTGGATAATGAGACCAATAGAGGATATTGCAAAAATTGTTTAAGCCTCTTTTGTTTCTCCTAAGATCATCCTATGCCGCAAAATATGTGGTACAGTCTTTCATTTTTTGTCTCACATTTTAAATATAATACATTGGATTTATTAGCAAACCGCTTACCGTTAATAGCCGGCAGTCAATGTAGATGATGATTATTGCTAACTTTTATATCTGGATCGATTTTGAAGCTTTAAAGAATTGCATAGTTGTAGTGTGAATTCATGTAATAGAAAGTCTGATCTTCCAAGTTGATAAGTAACTGACCCTACATCGGATATCCAACCTGATTCTACTTTAAAGACAACAAATATTCTAATTAAAGACACGTACTATAAAACAGTACCATCTATATTCTACTTATAGACAACAAATTATATTAATAGAGACCATGATGCCTTGCCGCAACGCGGCCCTCCGGTGCCTTTCTCGTTTGTTTTTATAAAATAAGATCAACTAGTGTGTTTATTTTGTATTGGTATTAACACTTCAGTTAGGCCTGTTTCTAAGCCCAGTTCAACAGCCCAATATGTTTCCAATGTAACTTATGAAAAAAAAAAAAAAAAAAAAAAAAAAAAGTTTATTTGTTATTGCAACTTCTCTGATACATGTATATTTTAATTTCAGTAGAGTGAAGTTTAGAAACTCTAAATTTGACGTATCTTGATCATTTGGTAAAACACATACAATGAAAACAAACATTTTTAGAATAAAATAGAAACAAATAAAAACTATGCACTAATAAAGTATCAAGAACGAGCGTGGTTGGGTCAGAGAACGCATGTATAATCTCTACTTTGTAACCTTAGACCAAGCTCTTACTTGATTTTATATATAGTCCAATGAGCTTTAATGATGGTGGTGGATCGAGCTTAGTTTGAGGAAGATTTGAAAGCTCAAATATCTTGAAAATAGTAGAGATTTAGATGAGTTACGAAAGCTGATTCAAGCTGAGCACAATATAGTCCAAATTAGGATTAACTTATAATATAATCCTAGCTCAAACAAGTCCATATATAGCCGACTTTGTAGTTTGTACAACCATAACTACATAGAAGTTAGAAGTATATATATTCGTGGTCATGTGACACTGCCACCTAATTCCGCGGTTTTCATGCTGACAAAAAACCGAAATAATTGTAAAAAGGTTTATGCTAAGAGGCAAGGGAGCCATAACGCAAAACTTGCGTTAATCATACCTGGCACAAAAACAACGCACGTTAGCACGTTGAAACCATTTCCTACCCTTGTGCGTTGTGCTCCAAGTTAACGCAACAACTTGCGTTGTAACGTGCAATGCAGTTTCTTTCTTGTGCAAAACAAACCCCCAGGCTTCCAAAGAACAAGGTAACGGCTAGTTTGTGTGGGAAAAGAAAATAAATAAATAAAAGTTACCGTTTGAAGGTAATGACTCTCTAAAAAAAAAACAAAAAAAAAAACCCTTATAAATCAACAACAACAACAAGAGTATACACAACATAGAAGCTTATTAAGTTAAGCGAGCCTAGGTGAGAGTAGTACCAGGTTGGGTGACCAACCGGGAAGTCCTCACATGGGGACCATAAGCTCTAATGATATCAACCAGCTACCTTAGAAGCCTGGGCCCAACCATGTGATGTCTTGATCCAACTAAAAGACGCGAGTTCGATTCCGTTCCGCAAGCATGGTTGGGTATTGGGTGGAGGTATTTCACAGGCATCAAACCTTTGCTGGGTAGGGTTGATGGGTACCATTATGGTACACAGGGTTGAGGTGTCCCTGCCAATCTACACTTTTTGATCCAACATATTCATCCAAGCAAAAGAAAAAAAAAACTCATACACTCATATTCTCACAAAATCAAAACCATGTCGGGCAGAGACGATGCAAGTTTTTTAAATTTGATGGGTATTGTAAACGCTAATGCTAACCCGAACGTCGGGTCTTCTTCAAATCCTAACTCATTCACTAGCTTAACCCTTGAACAACAACAACAATTGATATTTATGTGGCAACAAAATAACGTGGAGTAATCTACACCGCTAACACCACAAACCCAATCATCACAAGCGGCTACTGCGGAAGTGGAACCCGAAACTCAAAACCAAACGTGTAGGTAAACGGGTTGCAAAAAAAGGCAAAAAACAACTAGTCGACGAGGGGTTTAATGAAAAAAATCCCGACGTAAGCGCGACTACGTTACGTTGGACACCGGAAGAGGAAGTTTTACTTGCTGTGTGTTGGGTGGCCGTTTCCGAGGATAGGAATGTTGGAGTTTCTCAAAAGGGCATCACTTTTTGGTATAAGATTATGAACGAGTTAAACCGGCAAAATTTTCAAGCTCGTAATAAAGATATGCTAACTAGCAAATGGCATTCGTTGAATGCAAATTGCCAAAAGTTTCAAGCGGTTTACAAACATGCCGTACGTTTGAGAAAAAGTGGTGAAAATAAAGTTGATGATATGATGCACGCTAGAAAAATGTATCGTGACGAGCATAAAAATATGTCGTTTACTCAAGAAGAAGCGTTAATCGATTACATCCTTAACTTATTACAAAATATATAAATTACGAAGAAACAAACATCTACTAATTGAAACACCAACAGCCACCCAAACCACCAAAAATCCATAACACAAATCTTTACTAATCGAAACCACTAAAGTTTCAAAACAAATCCCAACATCATGCTTGACCAAACTAAAACTCTAGAAACCGACAACCATCCATAACTTCCAAATCTAAGAAATTCAAACCAGCATCTCAATACACAAGAAAATGACTTTCAAATTAAAATGAAGTAAAAGAACCTAAAATTCTAAATCTATTAACAATTTGACTTAGATATTTTATAAACAATAAAGAGAATTAATGGCTTAGATGCAATAATAGAGGTTGCTAAGCCGGGTCAATCTCGCACTCAACCATCCGTCCATTTTGCCTAACCAAACCACAAACTCGAAAGATCATCACCACCAAGCAAACCATATCCAGCAAAAAATACAACCAAAAACTGAAACTATAGTATCCTCTTTTAATCTAAACACAAATATAACATATATAAAAAAAAATTGTTTACAAAATTATCATAAGAACAAATAAATACACAACCATCATTTATTTATGGACTAAATCCACATAAACACAAAGCCACCAAGAGTACACTGGTTTACCATATACACCCACGACGAATATACCTATAGATTCCGGCGAACAAAAACACACATCAAACCTTTAATTTTTTCTTCAAATCTGTTATCAAATGAATCTTAAAGGTTCTTAAAACAACCAAAGAAACTAAAGCCATAAACAAAAATAAATCACAAACATACCCGTTACAACCAAACACAAGAAAAACCAACTCGGAGATAGATCTTTACATAATATACATATCTCCAAACAACCAAGCACACTTAAAACCATCAAGCACACCGAAACCACCAACACGTGGAGGCACGGCAGAAGGCGGCGGTGATTAGGTTTATAGAGGCGGTAGTAATGAGGGTGAAAGACCAGATTTTTCGAGTGTGTTGTTGTGTTTGTTTAGGTTAGATGAGAGAGAGATTTTTCGAGTGTCTTATTTTTGTGTGTGTTTAATGTGTTGGGTTTGGAATTGAATAAAGAAGTTGCCATAGATAGATTTTAGAGAAAATTGTGAAAATCGTCCTTGTGGTTTAGTCAAATTGCACGTTTCGTCCTTACAATTCATTAATTGCAAAAATGGTACGTTGACTGCACTGTTACGTGCACTTTTGGTCCTTTGACTTAACTGGCGTTTAATGGACTTAGTTAGCAGTTACACTTTAGCCCCTCTTGGTTAACCACTATTGCAGCACTCATCTTTTAACCTATAATTTAATTTTTTTTTCGAATTTTTTGAAAAATAATTCCTCCGTTTTTTTTTCAAATTTTTTTATTATTGTTTGAGTAAACTTCAAAATACATCCCTGTGGTTTGCCCAATTTGACACCATACATCCCTCTCGAAAAAGTTAGGACAATTACATCCCTCCGTTAGTAAAAGTCAAACAATATACATCCAAAAGGACGAACGATGCAAATATTGTATGGTTAACTTGGACACGTGGCACTTAACTAAGGGTATTTATGTCATTTTACACGTTCCCTTTATATTTTAACCCTATTTCTTCCCTGCTTCACTCAAACGTTACGGATAATCAAAATCAAAAAGCAGAAACACAAATCAGAAACACAAGATTACAGAAATTCAAAACACAAACACAAATCAAATATCTAAATCAAAAACCCAAACCAAAACAGATAATAAAATCCAATTTTATTATCTGGTACATTGTTTGCAATGGTGGTTGCTGAATGGCGTATTCGTGAGTATGAGGATCCAGTGAATGAACAAGAAGCTTATAGTAAGTGTTAATCATTGTAATCATAATTGTAATTTTATTATTTGAAACCCTAATTGATTGAAACCCCTAATTTTTGGATACTAATTTTGGCATTGCAGGTAAATATCCAAACATGTTCTCACTGAAGATACATCATGGCGGGTTCTTTACTGAAAGTCCAGGTAGAAAGTACATAGAAGGGACCTACAATTTTATAGACTTCATAGATATAGACCTGTTTTCAGTAATAGAAATCCATGATATGATTGAAAAGTTAGGTTACAAGAGGAAAGATTGTGTAATGTACTATCATTTCAAAATACCTAACAATGATTTGGATTATGGGTTACAAGCACTAGGAAATGATGGTGATGTGTTGAACCTAGTTAGGTATGTTGATAAGTACAAACTTATTGAAGTTTACATTGAGCATGAGCATACAGTATTGGAAACTTATTGGAAATCACCACAGAGAGTGATGATTGAGGAAATAGTTGATGAAGGTCCTAGTTCAACATTAGTTAGAAAGCCCTTTAAGAAGCCTGCTAAGAAGATAAATAGGATGCCTCTATTGCTTGATATGGGAGAGGGTTCTGATAATGCTGATGATGTATATGGTGAAGGTGCTTTAGTTGTTACTACAACAGTTGAGGAAGGTCCTACTAAGAGGCCTGTTAAGCTACCTGTTAAGAGGCCTTTTAAGATACCTGCTAAGAAGACAAAGCCAATGCTAGTCCCTGTGGATGAGGTAGACAGTTCTGTGGAAGCAAGTTTATCTGAGTATGAGAGTAGTAGTGAGTCTGATGATAGTGAAGATAGTGACTATATACTGGATGATGAACATGTTATGAATGATGTAGATGTGGATATGAAAGACTATTATCAAAACATAGACAAAGATGCAGAATGGATGGGATCTCATTCTGATAATGAGGAAGTTCCAGATGACAGTCATGTTGAAGAAGCATTTGGTTTGGATGATTTTCATAGTGCAAGTGATTCTGAAAATGATAGTCAAAGAAAGAAAACTTTGAGAAAGTTAAGGAAACAAAGAGCAAAAGAGGGTAAGGGAATTGATGCAAGTAATTGCAGTGATACAGTCTTTGTAGGGAGAGAGTTTGGAGATAAGAAAACTATCACAGACCTTGTGGTTGCTCATGCTATTGCTACTAGAAGGCAGTTATATATATGGAAAAATGACAAAATGAGGGTGAGGGTAGTATGTAGAGGAAAATGTCCTACTTTTAGATACCCTAATGAGGGCCCAAAGGCTAGTGGGCTAAAATGTGGTCCAAGTCCTAGTAAGTTAAAATGTATAGCTGGAAAGATGGTCAAGTCAAGTACATGTGAGACAAGTGCATGTGGAAAAGGAATAAATGAGGTAGGTGGAAAGAGAATAAAGGTTGGTGGCATAAAAGGTAATTACAAGTATGAGATTATTACATGTCCATGGACTGTGCAAATATCCAAACAAAATAAAGGCAGGGAAGAAACCTGGACTGTCTCTACTCTTACTGATGAGCATACTTGTTTGCAAACTAGAGATGTGAAGCTGCTCACTAATACTTTTCTTACTAAAGAGGTTGAAGAAAGAATCAAGCTTAACCCTAACATCCCTATTAGAGCCCTGAAAGAGCAATTACAACAGAAGTATCAATTAGGTATAACTACAAACAAGGTAACTAGGGCTAAGGCTAAATCACAGATGAAACTTAAAGGTGATTTCACATAACAGTATTCAAGGTTAAGGGATTATGTGCTAGAGTTGCAAAGAACCAATGAAGATACGACCGTGAAAATAGATCTAGAAAGAGATTTCAATCCGAATGAAACAACAAGACAGTTCAGAAGGATCTATGTATGCATTGGTGCTTTGAAGAAAGGGTTTAAAGCTGGCTTAAAGGATTTGCTTGGATTGGATGGGTGTTTTATGAAAGGTCAATACCCTGGAAAACTACTTACAGCAATTGGCATTGATGCAAACCATGGGACATATCCACTTGCATATGCTGTTGTGGAAGCAGAAACAACAAGCTCATGGTCTTGGTTTTTAACTTGTTTGGGGGATGATCTGGATTTGACACCTATGTCCAATTTTACCTTTGTTTCTGATAGACAAAAGGTAATCATTTTAATTCTAACTTTGATGTTTATTCTAACTTTGTTGTTAATTCTAAATTTCTTATTTGTTTGTAGGGCATCATACCAGCAATCTCAAAGATATTCCCATGTGCTGAGCATAGGTATTGCTTAAAACATATATATGACAATATGAAGCAACAATGGAGAGGTGAGCAATACAAACTATTGCTTTGGAAATGTGCATCTGCAACAACTGTGCCAAAGTTTGATAGGGCAATGGAGTAGTTAAAGAAGTTGAGTCAGGAAGCTTATGATTGGCTGAAAAAATACCACCACAGCATTGGACAAGATCCCATTTTAGTGGTATGTTTTATCCATTTACTTAAGGATATAAGCTGTATTGCTGTCAATTATATTCTAGTTCATTGACATAGATTATTATCCCTGTTTACAATTGTAGGTAGGCCACACTGTGATGTTTTACTTAACAATATGTGTGAGGTATTTAATAGACAATTATTGGATGGAAGAGATGTTCCTATTATCACATGTCTAGAGTATGTTAAGGATTACTTGACTAAAAAGATTGTGAATGTTAAAAAAGTAATTGCAAAGAGTCAAGGTCCTTTAACACCAGCTGCTACTGTGCTGTTTAATGCAATCAAGACTGATGCTAGCTCGTATCAGGTAAAATGTTATGTTCACTCACTGCTCAGTTTGGTATTTTTTATGTGTTATGCCTAATACATGTTAAGTATATGAAGGTAATGTGGAATGGGGGAACCAAGTATCAAGTAAGTGGTCCATGGGATGATATTTATGTAGTGGATATCCAAGAAAAGAGTTGCAGTTGTAGAAAATGGGAATTAGCTGGAATGCCCTGCAAGCATGCAGTAGCAGTGTTAAATGATATGGCACTAAATAGGGTTGAGGTTGGTTTGCCAGAAACCTGGGTCCATGCTTGTTATTGGCTTGTAACTTGGGAGAAGCAATACAGCTACACCATTAACCCATGCAATGGACCAAACATGTGGACCAAACACCCTAGCCCTTACACTATCATTCCACCAAAGTTTAAGCCACAAATTGGAAGGCCACCAAAGAAAAGAAGGAGGTCTGCAGAAGAGATATCAACTAAAAAGATGACTGCAAATGGTAAACTTTCAAGGGCTGGCAAAACTGTTACATGTCTTAAGTGCAAACAAATAGGTCACAACAAAAGGACATGTAAACAACCTTCTGCATCTGTTGGTGGATCACAGTCTTCAATATTTGGTGGTTCAAGAAAGGCCAGTCAAAGTGCATCAGTTGGTGGATCACATTCTTCAAAAGTTGGTGGATCAAAAGGTGCCAGTCAAAGTGCATCTGCCAAGGGGAAGAAAGTGCATAAGTAATTTCAGTATTCCACTTGTTTATGCTTTTGGAACCATGTATGCTTTTGGAACAATGTAGTAGTTTATTAGTTGACTTTTAAGTTATGTATTGGTTGTGAATGTAAGGGATGCTTTTCAGTTGACTTCTATTACACTTTTGGAACCATATATTGGAGCAATGTATTGGATGCATCCCTTGATGCTATTCAGTTTTCTTTGTTGTTAACTTGTGTATTTGTTGATCATGCTTATTTAAGTCTTTTTCTTAACTTGCGTATTCTGTGTATTGGAACCATTTACTGCAAATGGTAACTTGTGTATTAGTTGACTTTTGTATTTGATGTTAACTTGTGTATCTGTTGATCACATGGTCACTTTTGGAACCATTTACTGCAAATGGTCACTTTTGGAATGCAAATGCTCACTTTTGGAACCATTTACTGCAAATGGAACCATTTACTGCAAATGGTCACTTTTGGAAATCAACCTTGTGACTGCAAATGGTATTTTGTCCATTTCAACCCATTTGACCCATTTTAACAGAATTTACCCCATACCACAACACAATTCACCCCATACTACAACATTTCAACCCATTCAATTGACCCATTGCAATATTTCTTTTCAGGCTTATGAGCTTACCATTGACTGCAAATGGAACCATTTTTGTGGCTTATGAGCTTACCATTGACTACAAATGGAATTTTGTCCATTTCAACCCATTCCAACACAATTCACCCCATACCACAACATTTCAACCCATTCAAACACAATGATAACAAAAACACACTAATTTAAGATGAAAAGCAAACACACTTCATTGATATTCAAAAGATTACAATACTACACTTAAACAAAAGAGTGCTTAATTTTACATAACCATCATCATCATCAGTACTTCCTCCAAACAGAGACAAAATATTACAATCACTATTTTCACAACATTAGATACACAACAAAGAAGACCCAACTAATCACTAACATCCACTTCAATCTTCTCGCTTTTAACAGATTTTCCCTTGATGAATCTTGTAGCCTGTTCATGTTGTTCAGCAATCTAGGAATAATCGCTATTGATCTTTTACACATGGGTGGATCGTACCAATCAAAAAACCGATAGTTTGGTTCCTTCAAAAATTTATAAATCAAACCCACAGTTTACTCTAAATTAATAAACAATCAAATATTATTCGAGACTTACAGGTTTGGGACAACAATAAAAGCGTCTTCCTGGATTTCTTGGTTTCCATGATGTTTTAACAATTATGGGTAACCCACATCTACAAGTTTTTTGGTGGTACATTGTTGTTTTTGTGTTAGGGTTTTCAATTTTTGGTTTTCAATTAGGGTTTTTAAATTTGGGGGTAATTTTGGGGAGGATTTGTAATCACTGTGTGTGTGTGAGATTTTAAATTAGGGTTACACTTTATAACAGGTATATAAGCTGGGTTAAAGAAGAGGGAAACATAAAATGACTAATATACCCTTACTAACTCTTACTTAACTGCTACGTGTCCAAGTTAACCATACAATATTTGCATTGTTCGTCCTTTTGGATGTATATTGTTTGACTTTTACTAACGGAGGGATGTAATTGTCCTAACTTTTTCGAGAGGGATGTATGGTGTCAAATTGGGCAAACCACAGGGATGTATTTTGAAGTTTACTCTTATTGTTTTTTGTCATGTAATTTTTTTGAAAATGTATTTTATATAAGAATGTTTCGCCAAGTAATTTTTTTTTACGTTTTGTCCGTTTTCATCCGTTTTTGTCCATTTTTCTTACGTTCTTGTCAGTCTTTATCTGTTTTCCTTATGTTATGTCCGTTTTTCTTGCATTTTAGTCCGTTATTATCCATTTTTATACGTATTTATCCGTTTTTTAATGTTTTAACCGTTTTTCTTTCGTTTTAGTCCGTTTTTGACATATTGGAAAATTTGATATTTTTTTTCAAAACACAAAAATTTTTTTGTAAAAATAGGAATTTTTTTGTAAAAAAAAATTTCCAAAAAATTTTTTTCAAAAAAAAAAAAAAAGTAATTTTTTTTTTCAAAATTTTCAATATGTCGCGAAAATTTATAAAACATTTTTGCGACATATTTAAAATTTTGACAAAAAATGTAAGAAAAATGGATAAAAATGACAAAAATGGATAAACACATATAAAAATAGATAAATACGTATAAAAACAAAAAAAAACGTACAAAATGGGCTAGAGTGTAACTGAGGAAAAAAATATAAAAAAAAAAAAAAAAACGAAAAAAAGATGGAGGAATTTTTTTTTTTCAAAAAATACTAAAAAAAAAATTAAGTTATAGGTTAAAGGATGGGTCCTGCAATCGTGGTTATCCAAAAGGGGCTAAAGTGTAACTGCTAACGGAGTCCATTTAACGACAATTAAGTCAAAGGACCAAAAGTGCACGTAACAGTGCGGTCAACGTACCATTTTTGCAATTAATGAATAGTAAGGATGAAATGTGCAATTTGGCCAAACCACAAGGACGATTTTTGCAATTTTCTCTAGATTTTAAATTCACATTCAATACTTTCCGCAATTTGAAATTTCCAGCCATGTTTCAACTTCACATTCAATACTTTCCGTTATTAAATTGATTCACTATGTTAAAAAAAATTCAGACATTCCCTTTAGTAAAATTCAGTATTATAGCGTTATAAGGGCATTATGGGGATTGACCAAAATTCAGTTTTCACATTTCACTTTGAATGTTTTCATTTTATAAGCAGTATAGATTTGCTACTTTCATTTCTTACAGTGTAGTTTAGGGTGAGTGATGAGTGCTCAAACACTCATCGTTTTTGATATATTTAAACTGCCAAAACGCACAAAAACAATCAAAAAGATATCAAAACACTTAAATTATCCCAGGGATTGTGTTTTATGTGTTTTTAATGCAAAATGTGCAAAAACAAAGAAAAAACGTACAAAGTTTGCAGTATTGGCAGTTTCAGTTCCCCAAGTTTCAAAACTTGTCAATTTTAGTCCCTATGCATTTATTTTGAAAGGAAAAGTCAACCCAAGGTTTTAAAAGTCAAAAATCACTAAATATTACACTTGGGTCACAAGTTTTCCAAAAATTACATATTTAGTCCTTAAAAATCCAAAAATGGCAAATTAGATCCCTGGGAAGTTTTGAAATTTTGAAAATTGGAAAATTACAAAAATGGTTCTTGGAGTTATGGTTATTGGCAACATTGGTCCTTATGGTTACTTTGAAGAAATTACCATTTCAGCCCCTCATCTTTTCCAAAATTACAAAAATAGTCCTTGTTAAATACAAACCAACCGGACCCTTATTATAACTAAACCCAAAACCATAACCCAAATCCAATCCCCTATTCCCAGCCCACCACACAGCCCGGCCCAGTCCTTTTTAAATAAAAAACAAACCCCGGTCAAACCTTTCCGTTGACCCGTCTTCTCCCCCAACAAGCCTGCGTGAAACCAGGGTGACTCACCCCCCTCCTCACCTTTTTCCAACCAAAACCCCCCACAATTAATGCCCTTACCTAACTAACCCACCACAATAACTCCCTACACCAACCCCCCACCAGAACCACTCATAATACCCCGTATAAAGTTTTGGCGCCATTTTCTAATCAAGGGTGTAGATTGATCTCAAGGCAATTAAACGACTGGGATTTGGTCAGAGGTCAAAGAGAAGACATGTGGAACTCTCAGATTTCAAATTGGAGCTATGTGGGAGGTCCTAGGGTGTATTTTTGCTTCGTTATATATATTTTAGTTCATAGAAGCTTTCTAGTGTGTAATTTTCTTTAGTTTTAATGTTTTTAAGTTTATTTTTCATGTATTGTACCTTTTATTATCAATGAAAGTCTGGTTTTAAGTTAAGTCTCATTTTCAACTTTTCAAGTTCCATTTTCAAAGTTGCAAGTTCTAATCAAAGCTTCTAATGTGTGTTTAAGTTATTCATAAGCTCTCAAAAAAAAAAAAAAAAAAAAAAAAAAAAAAAAAAAAAAAAAAACCTCAGAAACAAGGTTTTATTAGCTTTATAAGCTTGTGTGAACAATCCTACTTCAGTTTTCAATAATTACTAAAAAAATAAGAAAAATCAAAAATAAATAAAAAATTGTTGATCATGTACTGAATGAGCTTGGAGCACAGTGTATTTAGGATGGCTGTAGGTTAGGTACCTCATGGGAGGGCATTAGGATTGGTTTACTTGGTTCTTTGATCCTTATCAGTTGCTTGGAAGGCTTATGTAAGCCTTTTCTTTAATTTTTATTCTCTCAGTAGTTTAGTTGCTTGTTACTGTTTAATTTACTTAATTATTGCTTAATCTAGTTGTTGTAATCAGTAGGGTGTCTTATATGCTTGTTTGAACCTAGATTTCATCATAAGTATCTGTTATAGGGGTGTTTGGTTTTAGGTTGTTTGCTTTGTTCTACTAGTTCATTTGTGCATCACTGTGTTTCTTTTAGTTGTTTGGGTTGTGTTAGAGTCTAATTGACCACAATCTGAGTCTCAAACTCACTCAAAGTCAAAATCACTAACAATAATCACCACAGTCAACTGTGGTGAGTTTTTCAAGTCCAAACCCATCAAATCTTGTTACAAGTGGATGTCTTTGTTTAAATTAGCTTTCATATAGCTTATTTTAACTTAAGTGATCACTAAATCAGCTACACAAGTTCACAAAAGTCAAATCTTATGATTTCTCTAAAAGTCAAATATACCATATGCAGATTTTTGCCAAAATGGCATGAATAAAATTGAATTTTGTGTTGTGATTCAAGACTTGAAATTTGTTGTGTGTTTACACTATCAGCTGAACTTTGGATTTTCATAATTGTTATAATTTTGTGATTTTTTCTTGGGTACTAAAATACCCCTTGAAGTTGACTGCAGGCAAAGACCTTGCCCTGTCTCAGCAGACTTGTTTCACACCCTCACCTTTGGTGGTGTTTTGTGACTGACCTAGTGGGTCCCACAGCTCCTACTTTGCACCATTCAACCCCCTCCTACCCAGGATCAAGGGTTGACCACTTATTTGACCATAAGGCCAGTGGACCCCTCTTTGTTTGGCCCCAAAAGTCTGTCCCCAGACTGACTCAGAACCAATTAAGCCAAGTGCTTATTTTGGTCTTTTAGCTTATTTCCTTGGCTTATTTGTGTAATACTTGCTTTAACTTGTGCATTATACTTGTTTACATCTGTTTTCACCAAAGTGGACCCCACATTAGCTCATTTGAGCTTATTTCCACTCTTGGTCAATAAAAGTCAACTGTTGAGGCTATAAGCACTTGAAGTGCTTATTTCCTTGACCTCAGTCAATCTCACTTCACAAAAGTTGTCTAATAAGTTGTAATAAGCAGTTTGGAAAAAGAAAATCTCAAATAAGCCCACTTTAATAGAAGTGATAGCTTCTATTTAAGCCATTTGGCTTATTCATCAGCTTATTTATAAGCAAATTCCATTTTTACAATTTTCCTAGGCTTCTGGTGTGTAAAAACTATTTCTGTAATTTTTTCAGATTTTTCTTTTATCATTTACTACTTTTCTTAATTTAAAATAGTTTTTAGTAATTATTAAATAGTTAATAATTAATAATAATTAATTAGTAAATCAGAAAAATATAAATTAAATTTTAAAATTAGTTTTTAGTTATTTTTAAATTTTCCAAAATTTATTTTCACTTTTCTAGTGTAATTTAATAATTATTTAGAATTTAGGTTATTTTAAATAATTAATAAATAGTTAATAATTAGTAATAATTAATTAAATAGTCTTAAAATTATATTTTCATTTCTAAAAATAGTTTTATAGTATTTTAGATTTTTCTAAGTTTAATTTTTATTTTTCCAAGTTAATTTCATAATTATTTGTAATTTAGGTTAATTTAGTTAATTAAAAGTAATTAGAAAAATAGTATTTAATTAATAGTAATTATTAAATTAGTGTAAAAATTAATTTCAAATTTCCAAAAATTTTCTCTTATCATTAGGTTTGTAAAAAAGTAAATTTTCATACCAGTAGCCTTTCCAGATCACCGTATTCACGTTTTTGTACGTTTGTCCACGTCTTCGGCAAACGTACGGTTTTTAGTTCTAGGTGATTTCTTCTCGATCTCAGTTCCCGTAACCATTCAAATAGCTTTCCTAAGCTATTTTTGTTAAATATCTCCAAATAATTCTCACAACAAACTCTTTCTGTGAATAACACCCGATCACAAAGCACGCTAAAGTCACATTTCACACCTCAACGGGATTTAACGACCCGGTGATACCTTATATTACCCGGAGTATTGATCTAGGCTATTTGACTTAGTTGACCATTCTTTGGTTAATTTAAGTTGGTGGTTTAGCAACAATCAATTTATGGCGCCGCTGCCGGGGAGGTGTGCGCGTTTCTGTAGCGTCTTTCGAGATTAGTGTTATCTCACCTCACTCACTGTACAAATACCATCACTTGTGAATATTTTCAAAATCAAAACACATAAAAAAGTCATTGACACTTTTCCTAAAGTGTTAAAACACCAAAAAAAAAGTAAAAAACAACAAAACCATATCGTAACGTTTTCTGATTCGGTTTTCCTTTAAGGTGACTCTTAAGGAGAAACGATTCTGGATTACGGGACGATAACAAAAATATTGTCCAAAAAGTTTTTATCCCTAGTGCATGCGCACTCGTTCTTCAAGGTCCACTAGCCATTACGTGAGCTTGTCCGGAAACCTCGAAGACCTCGTAGACGTTCTGCACCAACAGTCGGATCTGAGATCCGTACTGTTCCACCTCCAGCTGTCATCATGGCATCTGAACCCACTATGAACGAGCTTCTCCAAGCACCCGTCGAGGGTTACGGAGATGCTATCGTTGTTCCGACAATCATGACCGATAATTTTGAGCTTAAAACAGGGTTGATAAACCTGGCCACATCACGTCAATTCTACGGTTATGAGAGGGACGATCCTCAAGATCACATTCGATGGTTCAATAAAATCACATACACCATCAAATGCAAAGATGTCCCCTGTGAAGCAATCAAACTTCTTCTCTTCCCATTCTCCCTGGAGGGACAAGCCCGGATTTGGCTTGAAAAACAACCTCCACGATCTATTGAGACATGGGAAGATCTTGTGAAAAAGTTCGTGAATGAATTCTTTCCTCCTTCCAAAACCACGAGTCTCAAGAACGAGATCATGAAATTCACGCAGAAATTTGATGAATCCTTTAGTGAGGCATGGGATCGTTACAAAGAATTGCTCCGAAAATGCCCTCACCACGGTTTCTCTGATCTCATGACACTTGATACTTTCTACAATGGTGTAAGCCAATCCAATCAAGACTCTCTAAATGCCTCCGCTGGAGGTAACTTCTTGAATCGCACCACAAAGGAAGCTTTAGCGATCATTGAGAATAAATCTAAGGTCCGCATTCCCCGAAGCAGATCGGTTGTTTCCCAAAGGGATGTTGTTCCTTCTTCCTCATCGCCCGTGGCTCAGTCTAGCACCGATGCTAGACTTGACAAACTCACGGAAGCTGTCCATGCATTTGTTCTCGCCCAAGGCAAGAAAGATTCTTCTCCTTCTCCACAAGCTGAAATCAAAAAGATAGAAGTTTGTGTCACTTGTGGTGGTCCACATTCATATTATAATTGCACTGCCACCGAAGGCAATCCATTCGAAGTAAATGCAATAGCCGGCAATTCCAACCAAGGAGGTAACCAATACCGTCCTCAAGTGGAGCCAAATTACCGGGCTAGCAACCAGGGTGGACCACCCGGGTTTCCTCAAAATCCAAATAGGTGTAATCCTAATCCACCAAGGGGGCCTAATATGCAAAATCAAAGTCCTGCCCCCGTCAATCAGTACCCACCCCAAAGGGGTAATCAAGGGTATTCAGCTCCAAATTATCAAGATCCCCTCCCAAACGAGCTCAATAACTACATCAAAGTTAATGAGACCAAAATAAGGGCAATGCAAAATCAAATCTCAAATTTGAAGAATGATTTCCAATCATCAATAACCAAACAGGGTCAGGAGCTGAAGAGTGAGTTGATGCAAACAAACAACAAAATTGATCAAAATCAAGGCAAGATTGAGAATATGCTTGCCAGTCTTATGAGTCAGCTCACTCCGCCCTCTACATCAGGAGGTCTCCCGGCTAATACAGTTGTTAACCCCAAGGGTGAACTCAAAGCTATTACTATACGCAGTGGTAAAGCTTATGAAGAGCCGCCAGTTCCTCCTATGCCTCCTCCTCTTTATTCCGAGGAAGTAGAAATTGAGCCTGAGACAACCACGTACAAGGTGCAATTTACTAGCCCATGAAGTACCGCACACATCCACCCTCAGGTTGTTCCAGAAATTGTACCAAAATCTAGACTTGTACCAAAACCGGGAGTTGTATTTGAACCATCAACAACTCCTGGAGAGAACCCTAAATCCAAACCGTCATTACCATACCCGTCAAGACTTAATGAGCAAAAGCTCCGCGAAAAGGCTAGTCACCAAATGGATAAGTTTTATCAAATCTTTCAAGATTTGCATTTTGACATTAGCCTTGCGGATGCTATCATCCTGATGCCCAAATTCGCATCGATGATCAAGAACTTGTTAAGCAACAAGGAAAAATTGTAGGAAATGGCAAAGACTCCATTGAACGAAAACTGCTCAGCAGTTATCTTAAAGAAGCTTCCGAAGAAGCTTGGAGACCCTGGGAGATTTCTCATTCCATGTGTTTTCCCGGGGATGGTTGAATGCTTCGCCTTAGCTGATCTTGGCGCTAGCATCAACCTGATGCCTTACTCAGTGTGGGAGAAACTCTCTCTTCCTCAACTTACTCCTACATGCATGACTCTCGAGCTTGCCGACCGTTCAATCTCTCGTCCTCTCGGCATTGCCGAAGACGTATTCGTGAAAGTAGGAAAGTTCCATTTCCCCGCTGACTTCGTTGTTGTTAAGTTCGATGCTGACCCACGAGTTCCTCTCATTCTTGGGAGAGGATTCTTAAGGACGGGTCGTGCGTTAATTGATGTGCACGAAGAGGAAATAACTCTTCGTGTTGGTAATGAAGCTGTAACCTTTAACCTCGATCAAACTTCGAGGTACTCCTCTAATTATGACGCCAAAACGGTTAACCAAATTGATGTCATTGATGTTGCGTCTGAGGAGTACGCTCAAGAGGTTTTAGGTTTTGTCAATGATTCTCCGAGTGAAAACTTCACTCCTTCTTCTCACCCCATTATTGCCAATTCTTCTCCTCCCCTCACTCCGTTTGAGGGAAGTGACTTCATCTTAGAAGAAATTGAGGCCTATCTCAAAAGTGATTCGATTCCCGATGGAATCGATAACCAAGAGATTGACCTCGAGGGGGATGTTCTCACGCTTGAAAAGTTATTAAACGAAGATCCCTCTCCTCTTCATGTTCTACCACAAACACTTCATAAAGAGGAAGTCAAAAATGTTGAGAAAACTGATGACTTTCCCGCGGTTGAACTTAAGGACTTGCCGCCTCATCTTGAATATGCATTTCTGGAGGGTGATGATAAATTGCCCGTCATAATTGCTAAAGACTTAAGTGTTGAGGAAAAGGCTGCTCTTATACAGGTTTTGAAGTCTCATAAGCGAGCAATTGCTTGGCGTCTCTCCGATATCAAGGGCATCGCCCTGAGTTTTGTACTCACAAGATATTAATGGAGGATGACTTCAAACCTGCGGTCCAACATCAAAGAAGGGTGAATCCAAAAATTCACGAGGTTATCAAACAAGAGGTTTTAAAACTTCTTGATTCCGGATTGATTTACCCTATCTCGGACAGTCCTTGGGTCAGCCCAATCCATTGTGTTCCAAAAAAGGGTGGCATTACCGTTGTCACAAATGAGGAGAATGAGTTAATTCCAACTCGTTTGGTTACGGGTTGGCGCGTCTGCATTGATTATCATAAATTGAATGACGCCACCCGTAAGGATCATTTTCCTCTGCCCTTTATGGATCAGATGCTCGAGAGATTAGCGGGGAATGAGTATTATTGCTTCCTCGATGGTTTCTCGGGTTACTTTCAGATTCCTATTGACCCGCAAGACCAAGAAAAGACCACTTTTACGTGCCCCTATGGAACTTTCGCATATAAACGTATGCCATTTGGCCTATGTAATGCTCCGGGCACGTTTCAAAGATGTATGATGGCCATTTTTTCCGACATGATCGGAAAAACTATGGAGGTCTTTATGGACGATTTTTCGGTCATTGGGGATTCGTTCCAATCATGTCTCTCCAATTTAGACAGCATGCTAAAACGTTGTGAAGACACAAAGTTATGTCTAAATTGGGAGAAGAGTCACTTTATGGTCAAAGAGGGCATTGTCCTCGGCCATAAAATTTCAAAAAACGGGATTGAGGTTGACAGAGCCAAAGTGGACGTCATTGCAAAATTGCCTCATCCCACGACTGTGAAAGGTGTTAGGAGCTTTTTGGGTCACGCCGGTTTCTATCGTAGGTTTATTCAAGATTTTTCTAAAATCGCCCGGCCTATGACCCATCTCCTCGAAAAGGATGCTCCTTTTATCTTCTCCCCTGAGTGCATCGAAGCCTTTGAAACATTAAAGAAAAGGCTTACCGAGGCACCGATTCTTGTTGCCCCCGATTGGGACTTGCCCTTCGAGCTCATGTGTGATGCTAGTGATTATGCGATAGGGGCAGTCTTGGGGCAACGCAAAACAAAACATTTTCAGCCTATACACTATGCCAGCAAGACTATGACCGAGGCTCAAAGTCATTACACCACCACTGAAAAAGAATGATTAGCTGTGGTGTATGCTTTTGAAAAATTCCGGCCATACTTGATTCTGACTAAAAGCATAGTGTATACGGATCATTCGGCTTTGAAGTATCTATTTGCAAAACAAGATGCAAAGCCGAGACTCCTCCGATGGGTTCTCCTCCTTCAGGAATTTGATATCATTATTCGTGATAAAAAAGGAGCTGAGAACCTAGCTGCTGATCATCTCTCCCGTCTTGAAAACCCTCACCAAAATGCTTTCGAGAAAAAGGAAATAAATGAAACATTTCCTCTCGAGACCCTCAATGTGGTTTCATTTCGTGGAGACTCGATTACCCCATGGTTTGCCGACTTTTCAAACTATCTTGCGGGTAACTTCATTGTGAAAGGGATGTCGTCCCAACAAAAAAATTAAAATTTTCAAAGATGTAAAACATTACTTTTGGGACGACCCCTACTTGTTCAAGATATGCGCGGATCAAGTCATCCGGCGGTGTGTGTATGGTCAGGAAGCCGCTGAAATTTTAAAGGCTTGCCATGCTGGTCCCACGGGGGGCCACCACAATCCCAACTACACCGCCAAAAAGGTGTTTGATTCCGGCTTTTATTGGCCCTCGATCTACAAGGATGCCCAAGATTTGGTCAAGTCCTGTGACGCTTGTCAACGTCACGGGAATATTTCACAAAAGAATGAAATGCCTCAGAATGCAATTCAAGTTTGTGAAATCTTTGATATCTGGGGCATCGACTTTATGGGGCCATTTCCATCCTCTCACGGCAACAAATACATACTCGTGGCAGTTGACTACTTGTCAAAATGGGTTGAAGCGAAAGCTTTACCCACAAATGATGCCCGAGTAGTTGTGAAATTTTTAAAAGCTCTTTTTGCCCGATTCGGAACTCCACGTGCTATTATTAGTGATCGTGGTACGCACTTCTGTAATGACAAATTTGACAAAGTCATGCAAAAGTACGGTGTGACTCACCGTCTTTCTACTGCGTACCACCCTCAAACGAGTGGACAAGTCGAAGTGTCCAATCGGGGCATTAAAAGAATCTTGGAAAGAACTGTAGGTGAGAATCGTGCATCGTGGTCGGACAAATTAGATGATGCACTTTGGGCTTTCCGTACGGCTTACAAAACACCCATTGGGTGTACGCCTTATAAACTTGTGTACGGGAAAGCGTGCCATCTTCCGATCGAGCTTGAGCATAAAGCCTATTGGGCCCTCAAGCATGCCAATTTCGACCTCAGAACGGTGGGTGATCACAGAAAAGTTCAACTAAATGAATTAAACGAACTTCGTGATCAAGCTTACGAGAACTCTTTGATCTATAAACAAAAGATAAAGAAGCTTCATGACTCAAAAATCAAAAACCGCGTTTTTAACGTTGGTGATCGAGTCCTTCTTTTCAACTCTAGACTCAAGATCTTCTCGGGAAAGCTCAAGACCCGATGGACTGGTCCATTCACTATCACAAAAGTTTATCCTTATGGTACCGTCGAATTATCTCAAAATGACGGTCCTAACTTCAAAGTGAATGGACATCGGTTAAAGCACTACTTTGGAGAGGACGTACCATCCATGGTCGTCCCGGATCTCCAAACTTTCCCCAAGGACAATTGAATTCGGGGATAGAGTCAAGCTAGCGACTCGATGAACCAAAATTAGCAACAATACGGGTTTTCACCCGTATCTCTGATTCTTTCTATTTTCTACCACCTAGTGTGGGGGAATGGCCAACCCCCCGCTGTTTGAAAAAATGTATATATGTATATAAAGTTCTCAAAAAAAAAAAAAAGTTGTTATATATATATAGAAATAAAGTGAAAATTGGTATTTCCACAGTTAGATTCGAATCTTGGCTTTTTACGTTCATAGCTTCGGCATAATAGCCGGGACTTTGAATATTGAGGACAATATTCATTTCTAAGTGTGGGGGGGGGGGGGGGGGGGGGGGATTCTAACGAATTTTATCAAAATATCTTTCAAAGTATCCCCGTTTTTGGCCAAAATTTTCAAAATTTTTCACTTTATTTCAAAATTTTTGTGGTAATCAGTCCGCCTTGTCTAAGCGACAAAAGGGATTGGCTAATCCAGGAGCAAACGGCTCTTGGTAAAGATAACTCAAATCCGTTGACGGCTTGCAATTTGCCCAAAATTGTACGGTTCCTCAACTCCCCAAAAACAAATGAGTTGGCTAGCCCGCAAGATTATGGCTTGTGGTAAAGGCCGTGGAAAATCCATAATTGGTAATCAGCTCACCAAGATGTTGACTAGGTCCATCAAGATGCTGGCTAGTCCAGGAGCAAACGGCTCTTGGTAAAGACTTAACAAATCCGTTGGAAGCTGGTGGTTTGCTCAAAATCACACGGTTATCAGGTGTGCCACAGTTCTTACACCTGGCTACTCCAGAAGTGATGGCTTTTGGTAAAGAGTTTAAAATCCATCAAGATTTCTAAAAAGATTGCTAGGGACTAGCAATAGTTCAGTGTGGGGGATTGATGAGTGCTCAAACACTCATCGTTTTTGATATATTTAAACTGCCAAAACGCACAAAAACAATCAAAAAGATATCAAAACACTTAAATTATCCCAGGGATTGTGTTTTATGTGTTTTTAATGCAAAATGTGCAAAAACAAAGAAAAAACGTACAAAGTTTGCAGTATTGGCAGTTTCAGTTCCCCAAGTTTCAAAACTTGTCAATTTTAGTCCCTATCCATTTATTTTGAAAGGAAAAGTCAACCCAAGGTTTTAAAAGCCAAAAATCACTAAATATTACACTTGGGTCACAAGTTTTCCAAAAATTACATATTTAGTCCTTAAAAATCCAAAAATGGCAAATTAGATCCCTGGGAAGTTTTGAAATTTTGAAAATTGGAAAATTACAAAAATGGTTCTTGGAGTTATGGTTATTGGCAACATTGGTCCTTATGGTTACTTTGGAGAAATTACCATTTTAGCCCCTCATCTTTTCCAAAATTACAAAAATGGTCCTTGTTAAATACAAACCAACCGGACCCTTATTATAACTAAACCCAAAACCATAACCCAAATCCAATCCCCTATTCCCAGCCCACCACACAGCCCGGCCCAGTCCTTTTTAAATAAAAAACAAACCCAGGTCAAACCTTTCCGTTGACCCGTCTTCTCCCCCAACAAGACTGCGTGAAACCAGGGTGACTCACCCCCCCCCCCCTCCTCACCTTTTTCCAACCAAAACCCCCCACAATTAATGCCCTTACCTAACTAACCCACCACAATAACTCCCCACACCAACCCCCCCACCAGAACCACTCATAATACCCCGTATAAAGTTTTGGCGCCATTTTCTAATGAAGGGTGTAGATTGATCTCAAGGCAATTAAACGACTGGGATTTGGTCAGAGGTCAAAGAGAAGACATGTGGGACTCTCAGATTTCAAATTGGAACTATGTGGGAGGTCCTAGGGTGTATTTTTGCTTCGTTATATATAGTTTAGTTCATAGAAGCTTTCTAGTGTGTAATTTTCTTTAGTTTTAATGTTTTTAAGTTTATTTTTCATGTATTGTACCTTTTATTATCAATGAAAGTCTGGTTTTAAGTTAAGTCTCATTTTCAACTTTTCAAGTTCCATTTTCAAAGTTGCAAGTTCTAATCAAAGCTTCTAATGTGTGTTTAAGTTATTCATAAGCTCTCAAAAAAAAAAAAAAAAAAAAAAAAAAAAAAAAAAAAAAAAAAAAAAAAAAACTCAGAAACAAGGTTTTTATAGCTTTATAAGCTTGTGTGAACAATCCTACTTCAGTTTTCAATAATTACTAAAAAAATAAGAAAAATCAAAAATAAATAAAAAATTGTTGATCATGTACTGAATGAGCTTGGAGCACAGTGTATTTAGGATGGCTGTGGGTTAGGTACCTCATGGGAGGGCATTAGGATTGGTTTACTTGGTTCTTTGATCCTTATCAGTTGCTTGGAAGGCTTATGTAAGCATTTTCTTTAATTTTTACTCTCTCAGTAGTTTAGTTGCTTGTTACTGTTTAATTTACTTAGTTATTGCTTAATCTAGTTGTTGTAATCAGTAGGGTGTCTTATATGCTTGTTTGAACCTAGATTTCATCATAAGTATCTGTTATAGGGGTGTTTGGTTTTAGGTTGTTTGCTTTGTTCTACTAGTTCATTTGTGCATCTCTGTGTTTCTTTTAGTTGTTTGGGTTGTGTTAGAGTCTAATTGACCACAATCTGAGTCTCAAACTCACTCAAAGTCAAAATCACTAACAATAATCACCACAGTCAACTGTGGTGAGTTTTTCAAGTCCAAACCCATCAAATCTTGTTACAAGTAGATGTCTTTGTTTAAATTAGCTTTCATATAGCTTATTTTAACTTAAGTGATCACTAAATCAGCTACACAAGTTCACAAAAGTCAAATCTTACGATTTCTCTAAAAGTCAAATATACCATATGTAGATTTTTGCCAAAATGGCATGAATAAAATTGAATTTTGTGTTGTGATTCAAGACTTGAAATTTGTTGTGTGTTTACACTATCAGCTGAACTTTGGATTTTCATAATTGTTATAATTTTGTGATTTTTTCTTGGGTACTAAAATACCCCTTGAAGTTGACTGCAGGGCAAAGACCTTGCCCTGTCTCAGCAGACTTGTTTCACACCCTCACCTTTGGTGGTGTTTTGTGACTGACCTAGTGGGTCCCACAGCTCCTACTTTGCACCATTCAACCCCCCTCCTACCCAGGATCAAGGATTGACCACTTATTTGACTATAAGGCCAGTGGACCCCACTTTGTTTGGCCCCAAAAGTCTGTCCCCAGACTGACTCAGAACCAATTAAGCCAAGTGCTTATTTTGGTCTTTTAGCTTATTTCCTTGGCTTATTTGTGTAATACTTGCTTTAACTTGTGCATTATACTTGTTTACATCTGTTTTCACCAAAGTGGACCCCACATTAGCTCATTTGAGCTTATTTCCACTCTTGGTCAATAAAAGTCAACTGTTGAGGCTATAAGCACTTGAAGTGCTTATTTCCTTGACCTCAGTCAATCTCACTTCACAAAAGTTGTCTAATAAGTTGTAATAAGCAGTTTGGAAAAAGAAAATCTCAAATAAGCCCACTTTAATAGAAGTGATAGCTTCTATTTAAGCCATTTGGCTTATTCATCAGCTTATTTATAAGCAAATTCCATTTTTACAATTTTCCTAGGCTTCTGGTGTGTAAAAACTATTTCTGTAATTTTTTCAGATTTTTCTTTTATCATTTACTACTTTTCTTAATTTAAAATAGTTTTTAGTAATTATTAAATAGTTAATAATTAATAATAATTAATTAGTAAATCAGAAAAATATAAATTAAATTTTAAAATTAGTTTTTAGTTATTTTTAAATTTTCCAAAATTTATTTTCACTTTTCTAGTGTAATTTAATAATTATTTAGAATTTAGGTTATTTTAAATAATTAATAAATAGTTAATAATTAGTAATAATTAATTAAATAGTCTTAAAATTATATTTTCATTTCTAAAAATAGTTTTATAGTATTTTAGATTTTTCTAAGTTTAATTTTTATTTTTCCAAGTTAATTTCATAATTATTTGTAATTTAGGTTAATTTAGTTAATTAAAAGTAATTAGAAAAATAGTATTTAATTAATAGTAATTATTAAATTAGTGTAAAAATTAATTTCAAATTTCCAAAAATTTTCTCTTATCATTAGGTTTGTAAAAAAGTAAATTTTCATACCAGTAGCCTTTCCAGATCACCGTATTCACGTTTTTGTTCGTTTGTCCACGTTTTCGGCAAACGTACGGTTTTTAGTTCTAGGTGATTTCTTCTCGATCTCAGTTCCCGTAACCATTCAAATAGCTTTCCTAAGCTATTTTTGTTAAAATCTCCAAATAATTCTCACAACAAACTCTTTCTGTGAATAACACCCGATCACAAAGCACGCTAAAGTCACATTTCACACCTCAACGGGATTTAACGACCCGGTGATACCTTATATTACCCGGAGTATTGATCTAGGCTATTTGATTTAGTTGACCATTCTTTGGTTAATTTAATTGGTGGTTTAGCAACAATCAGTGAGCAAAACCGACCGACGACCGAAAACCGACCGAAACCGAGCTATACTCAGGTCGGGTTGGGACCCGGGATAAACCGACAAAACACAAAGAAAACCACACAAACCGACCAAAACCGATCCCGACCGACACAAACCAACCTATACTCGGGTCGGGATTCGGTTAGGGATTTCAGGTTGTCGGTTTCGGGATGGGTCGGGCTCGGGTCGGTTTCAGCCCGATGCTCACCCCTAGTGTAGTTAGCACAACAATTCTTTGTGTAACACCCTCTTAAAAATTCTGGTTGTGTTTTCATATTGTACACTATGTCCTTTTGTTGTTCCTCAAGTGATGGTTATTTAAAGCATATGCGATGGTTCAATCTATTGATGACTTGATGCATTTATGGTCGTAAATGCTAAAGTTGTGTATTTATGTCAATCCATGCAAGTACAAAGTTTTTGCCTTCAAACGCTTGGCCGACGCCAAGTCTTTCTTTCAAATTTGGTAAAGAGACCTTCCATACAATGCTAAAAAGCTTTTGAAAAGCCTTTTCAAATAGTAAAAAGCTTTTCCTCAAACCAACCATTGCATAAGCTCTTATTTCTATGATGGGCCTGGTCCTTATGTTCAAGTATTGGTTATAGTTTGTGATGTCTGTTATTGTGGTATGATCTTATGTTTGGTCATGCATTGTGTCATTTTTGTTTTCTTATTTTTCTGGTGTAAGGCCTTATTGGCTATGCTCATTCTTTTCTTGTAACCTTTTGTCTTGGGATTCATTCTTTTTAATTGTCTTGTTAAGAAGGTGGATTGTCATTTTTGTATTTTGTTTTGGTTTTGGTTCCTTTTATAAATGTTGACTTTCTTAAAAAAAAAAAAAAAAAAAAAAAAAAAAAACGTTTGTGCAAAAAAGGAAAATAATAATATAGACCCATACTTTGTGTACCTCCGTACTTCTCGAAACATAGGTAAATCTTTAAATATTGATATGATATCATTTTTGAATTCAATTGTTTACTTATTACCTTTACTTGAGATAATATTGCTTTCCACCAAAGATTCAATATTCCTAGTGGTTTCCTTTAAAGTAATTTTGATTCATAGTATCTTTTGCAAACAATGTGGAACATTATAAGGCTCTCGGCAATGGTCACGGCAAGGGAAGCACGGTACCGTGCGGGAACACCGCCGCCTTGCCCACGGTACCGCACGGCAAGCTCCACGCACGGTAAGGAATGAAATTTCGAACGTTGGAGGCATTTGGACCGTTGCTTTTAGACCGTTTGGGAGGTAGAATTTTTTTTACCGTTGCTTTTTATGTATATAAATGGAACCATCAATCAACAATAAACACTCAACAACAACAATCTATAGTATTCTACCAAAAAAAAAAAAAAAAAAAAAAAAAAAAAACGTATTGTGCCCAAAAAAAAAAAGTACCGAGCAAAAAAAAACATGGAGCCAAAAAGAAATAGAGATTCAAGAAAAGGAAACCGAGTAGCGATGGGTGCAAGTCGTCCTCGAGTTCAATCATTTTCTCAATCACAAGATGTTTACCGCCCCGAATTTGTCCAAGCTCCATCTTAACCATTGTTCGTTCCCCAACAACCCCTCCCACAATTGCCTCAAAATTTCAACCCGTTTGAGCCTAGATATACCCAACAAAAAAGGCGTGAACCGGAGAGCGGTCCGTTACCCGTTCGTGATGATAGCGAGGATGATGAAGATTATGATCATGTTAATTTGGTGCCCGAGACACAACCGATGAATGAGGAAGCCGTACAACATGAAGAGGTCGAAGAGGTTGAGGTACCTCGTCAAAGTCAAAGAAAACCCGCTAAGATTTGGACGCCCGATGAGGAGGAGGCGTTAGCTAAGGCTTGGATTAAAATTTCGGTGGATCGAGAAGTTGGGGACCGTCAAACAAACGAAGGTTTTTGGAGACGAGTTCTAAAGCATTTTAAAAGCCTTATTCCAAGAACCGAACGCACCAAAGATACGGTTGGCCGTGTAGTTTGTAGGATTTAATGTTTTTTAAGTTTTTAATGAAAATTTAGTTATTTTATGGTTTTTTAGGAATATTAAGTAATGTTTTATTAATTTTAATGGAATTTTAGTTTTTTTATTTTATTTTAATGGAATTTAAAAAAAAGAAAAAAAAAAATGAAGTGAGGGATGGGGGTGTGGTGCCATAAGAGATGCCAACAAAAAAATGGGTGAGGGATGGAAAAAAATGGGTGAGTGATGTGGCATAAAGAGATTGGTTGGGAGTGAGGGATGGTGGTGTGGTGCCACAAGTGTTTCCAACCCCATAAGGGGGGGTGGCAACGTTCATCGGCAAAGATCGGTAAAGCTCGGCATCGAGCGGTATTCCCATTGCCACCAAATCGGCATGATGGATTCGGCAAGGCCATCGGGCATGTTTACCGAATCGGTAAAGATTGTGGCATTAATGTTTTTGACCGTTTGGACATTTACTCTTGTTTAAGCATGCTTAGGCATGACATTGCCACTAAAAAACCAACTTTAGGCATGTTTAGGCAAAAAATCTGTTGCATGCTTTTTATTGGCCAATTAAAATTAAACTCCATAAACCTTTAGGCAACGTTGCCACCCCCCTGAGGAGGTTGGCAACAACCCCCCCCCCCCCCCCCCCCCCACCTCAAATCCTTTCACTCACTTACAACCAATCCCCTTATGCCACATCACTCTCTCACTTTTTCCTTCACTCACTCACTTTTTGTTGGCATCACACCCCTCACCCTTCACTCACTTCTTTTTTTCTCTTCTTTTTTCTTTTTTAAATTCTATTAAAATTTCATTAAAATTAATTGCGGTACCAAATGTTTTTAGATGCACCATATTATAAATATTTAGTTAAAATAAGAAAAAAAATATTGTCATGTACATACCAAATATCAAACAAATTTAGTTGAAACGAGGATGTGAGCCCGCACGTTGCGGCGGGGTTTTTGTAAATGTAGGTTGCTTGAAAAGAAAGAATAGCGAAGTTACTAATGGTTGTATGTGTGAAACATGATCACTTAATGAATGTAACTTCATAGTTCATACTATCAATTTATTGTAAATGATCAACCAAAATTTTCAAACAAAATAGAAACCTTCAATAGGTAAGTGCATCATATATATATTCTCTCGACTCACTAAATGAACCGTACCAAATAGGTCAGTTCCAAACGACACAATTTGTACTCCCAAACACCTTTTCGGGGCAGAAAATACGCAAACCAAACGCGCTTGATGGATTGAAAATAAGCTGAACTAAACGGCCCTGCTGTCTGAAAACATGCATCAGAAAACATCCCTTTTGTGCAGAGAAATAAGCAAACAAAACGCAACATTTTTGTGCAGAAAAATTAGCAACCAAATGTACCCTTTTGTGCAGAAAAATCAGCAACCAAATGCACCCTTTCAGGGCTGAAAATAAGCAGATCCAAAGTCACTCTTCCGGACTCAAAATAAGCAAATCCAACGCACCCTTTTGGGCTCGAAATAAGCAGATCCAATGCACCTTCTGGAATGAAAATGTCCTTTAGCCGTGTGTGTGCAGCAAGTGAAGAGGTGTACCTCCAGACAATGGTCCCATTGCAACCACCATGGACCTTTTTACCACCAAGGGCTCCAACTGCAAGAAAGATAAGAAAATACACTAAAATGAAAGGTTTGTTACTACAACTTTAAATACAGAAAGTAGTAAAAGTTGTAATGTGAGTTCGAATTATCTGAGTGTGCTTTAGTTAGTGATCATGAATTTTCTGATTTTCTAAGTATTTGATTGTGCAAAACGGAAGACTAAAATGTTATTACATATCCAAGAATAGGTAATCTATCATCTGAAACAACAATGAATTTACCACCCACTGTGGCTCCCAAACCCACCCACTTCAGCCCTAAACCCACACCTATTTCAGACCCCAAAGTCACCCATTTCAGGTCCCATTTCACTACCAAAAGTTAAGCATTTCAACCCTTCAGCCCCCATTTCACCGCCGAAACCCAAGTTTCCAGAAAAGGGTGTTTATTGTGGAGCAAAGGCTTGCTTATTTCAAGTTCCCTATTATAGCCAATACTGAAATAACAGTTTATTCAAACTTAGCAGAATGCTATTTCGTGAGATATCCAATTCATAAAAATATAAACAGTATGAAAACCGTAAAGTTGACAATAAAATACTATTATTAGCACCGTAAAGTTGAGATCTATTTTTAGGATGCCTAAGTTATGTCATATGTTTGTCGTCATGTTTGTGTTAAAATACTATCATTAGCACTTAACGAAATGACTTCTATTTATAAGCAAACAATGGTGGAAATAGCAATGAAGAATGGAAATAGTTTGAACCATATTCTACGACAGAGTGGATATCATACACTATTAGATTTTTTTTCAAAACCTGCCATTACATAGTTTAAAAATCTGTGCTTCATCTGTTTTAAGGGCACTATCAACATACTAATACATCAACACTGTTCAAAAGTTTGTGCCTTTAGTAGTGTAACAGCTTTCAGTATCGGGAAAAAAACCAATGCTTTTGCAACCATAACCAAAAATATTATCAAGCTGACTATACACTTAAGCAAATATGTAACTACTAAGTACGCATACTGTTTATAAGATTATGCATAATAAAAAATACCAAAACTTAGAGGGTATTTGGAATGCTTCATTATCTAATTTTCTGATTGTGTACTTAATTTTAGGCAGATACGCAGTTCGGATATAACAGATAACGTTTTTCTATATGGTCACTTTGGAGTATATTAAGCACGGTTTCCTTTGACACTTTCTAACCAAAGTATTCATTTCGGAGTTTTACTGCATTTTTTTTACTGGATGCACAAATCCAACCTTCATTTTTAAATAGCTATTCATAAAAATTTCATAAGCCTAAATAAAGCTAATCCAAACATCACGTACATTTTTATACATCCCACAACAATTAGAGTTGAGCATTTGGATTTAAATAAGGCGTAACTTTTCCAATCTTCAAATAAACCCAAATAATAAGCTAATCCAAAAGTTTAATAACCTCATAAGCTGGACAAATAAGCCTAAACAAACACCCTCTACTTAATTTAGTATCATATATCCTATTGACAGGTCCTTCACAAAAAAGTTATAAGCAAAAAAATAGCATGTATTTTATAGAAATACCTCTGCAACTTGTCCATTACCCATCACCACAATCGTCTTTGTAGCATGATGTCCAAAAAAATCGTTACCACTGTGCCTTTTCTTCGCATCATCCATCTTAACTTCCTGCATAGTTAAGAAACCATTAGATCATCATTATCAGTTGTGTTATACGAATTAACAACAGAAAAGCCAACTTACCATTGCCTCTTTCTAATGTTTGCCTCTTAACCTGCTAGGCCTTTATAAATATTGTGTTCGGGCCTCTATCTTAACTCCGATAAACCATAATAAGCTTATACCAAATTAGCAGCTTCGTTAACTGAAAAGATAATAATAATAAAAAAAAGGAAAAGAAAAAGGTATCAATACCCCCTCTATATATTATAACAGCTTATATTTAGGTATAATTCTGTCCGTGGAATTTATTATACGAAAGCAATAGCAAACCAAAAACAAAGCTTAAAATTATAAATGATCGCACAATGATCAAGCCTGTTGATAAAAGTCCAAATTTCAAAATGAAATAAGAGGTGGTACCTTGATAAGCCCTCACTCGATTCAAACCATTAAAGAAACATCAAGATCAGTTTACAATGGTGTTCGACCCAATTATAAGAGTGGTAAAGTATGCGTAAGGTGTTCGCCCTACAGAAACCTCAACTTGCAATACGACATGTACGCACTTACCTGCAGTAACATTATATGTTATGAGAACTAACGAATAGTGTAGCATCAATTAAGTCGATTAAAAATTAATAGACAATGACGACAAAAATCCTTGTGATTACTGTTTAAAGCAGTTTTTTATAGAGTGTTTGGGATTGCTTATTTGCTCATATTTAAACAGATAATTATTGATTTTTTTTTATTACAGATGACTGTCTAATTCTGATTATTCAGTATTATAGTTTCATATAGTTAGATACCATGGCATCCATCAGCATGAAATGATGAAAGAGTCATAACCACTTACCCTCGTATGTGTGCTAAGGAGCATGGAACAACTCACTTAGATTAACATAAACACATCTAAGTATCCAAACATCTACCCTAAATTTAATGATTTTAATGTAATTTATAATCTAACATTATAGAAATGTTATCGAAAACACACATCCAGACACTGTATTTTAACAACAAAAAAAAATAAGAAGAAAGAGATTAGATGCTCACTCATTCGACGGAATCAGGAGCACATAGGTGCATGACTTTTGCAATCCAATCATTTTTTCCATAAACTCTATCATTGCACTCTTGTATTAGGAAACCTACAAAATTTTCAGGCAACTGAATATTTTAGAACACGAGGGTAAGTAAAAATGGAAAAAATAAGTAACTTTAAAGACCAAAAGTAAGGAATTTCAGGATACCTGAGTTTTCAATAACAAAAAATGTTGCAACATGTATCGACTATGTCTGTCAATCGGCCCGTCAGATCAATTATAACCCACAAATGTCAACTGATATGTTCTCATGCTCATGATAATCAGACTAACTATCATTGTCATTATAATCATTAAGCTAGCTTGTAGTGATATGCTCAAAAGTCGATACATCTATATCAATTATAACCTACAAATGTCAACTAATAAGTTCTCATGTATCAACTATGTTGCCGAATTTTTTGAAGATGTTTGTGCCATTCTTTTTTGGGATATCACAAAAGCTTATTCAAAAGTGTTTCGATGTTTTTTTTGCCGCAATGCATAGGCTCAGATATAGAAATTCACCACCACTATAAAACTCACAGCATGGCTGCAGCCACATCTCTAGTGTGGTTGCACGCCAAAATAAGGAGTCAAGCAAAACTTGGTGATCATCATTGCTGTAATGGTCATATTTAAAAATTCCACATGAGTTAGTGGAAAGTGAGGCTCAGATCTGCCTTCCTTGGGCGACTTGACACACCCACAATGGCTGCACCCACGTACCGTTCGTGGTTACCCCGCCAAGATACGGGAATGTGTCAGCCACACTCATGGAAGAGTTTATTTGCAGAAACATTCATCATCGCCCTGGAAACGTAATGTTAATGAGACGCCCAAAGCCTGATGCTTCAGGCATGATCATGCATAATCAATTTTAATCAGATATCATAAATATAAATAAGAACTAACTCGAAAAACTCGTCAATTTTAAGCAGGCTCATATCAGTGACAATGGAAGCGGTACCCCTAAAATGCCATGGTTGCAACCATATGGTCACCCCGCCAAGCTACGCTTTTCCGGCAAATTACACTTACCAAGACAAACAAAGCTTAGGTAACCATGTTTGCACACATATGTGGTGCGAACGAAAACAACTAAGCCTAGGTCACCATGGTTGCAAACACAAATATGGAATGTGTTGCCGTCCTATGGCTGCAAATAAAATACACACCGTATCATCTTCACAGGATTTCAATAAATTAGGAACTAAAAAAAAAGTATAAAAACTTTTTAGTTATACCCATTATCATACACACTTTGAAAAAGTATAAAAAATTTTTAGTTATAAAAGTATAAAATCCACATAAAGCTGGGAAAAAAATTTAACAAATCCATATAAAAAAGGGAAAATGATAAAAAAAATACATTGAACTTGACACCTTTTACCATTGTATGTTGCCAACTATTTTTTTTACCATTGTAACACAAAACTTGATATTTTTTGTCATTGTATGTACTAAGCGTCGCATCGTTAGTCCTTTACACTAACGGTCGTTAGTAAATAACTTAAAATTCCGTTTTCTTCCGATTTTACATGTTTTCATCCATTTTCTTACGTTTTTGTCCGATTTTACACGTTTTCTTCCGTTTTTTTCGTTTTCGTCCCTTTTTTTTACGTTTTCACCCGGTTTTTTACGTTTTCTACCATTTTTTTTCGTTTTCGCCCATTTTTTATGTTTTCGCCCGTTTTTTACGTTTACGCCCGTTTTTTTTACGTTTTCTTCCGTTTTTTTTATGTTTTCGTCTGTTTTTTTACGTTTACGCCCGTTTTTTACGTTTCCGCCCGTTTTTTTACGTATTCGTCAGTTTTTTTACTTTTACGCCTGTTTTTTACATTTCGCCCGGTTTTCACGTTTTCTTCCATTTTTTACGTTTTCGCCACTTTTTTACGTTTACGCCCGTTTTTTAACGTTTTCACCCGGTTTTTTACGTTTTCTTCCATCTTTTAACCGTTTCGTCCGTTTTTTACGTTTATGCCCGTTTTTTAATGTTTTCACTCGGTTTTTTTTACGTTTTCTTCCATCTTTTAACCGTTTCGTCCATTTTTTTTACGTTTACGCCCGTTTTTTAACGTTTTCAACCGGTTTTTTTACGTTTTCATCCATTTTTTTTTTCGTTTTCATCCATTTTTTAACGTTTTAAACCCGTTTTTTTTTTATGTTTTCACCCGGTTTTTACGTTTTCTTTACGTTTTTGTCTGTTTTCTTTTTATTCCGGTTTTTACGTTTTTTCGTTTCGTTTTAGTTTTCGTTTTCGTAAACATAAAAAAAGGAAGAAAACGTAAAAACCAGGTGAAAACGTAAAAAACGGGCGTAAACGTAAAAAACGGGCGAAAACGTAAAAAAACCAGAAAAAAACGTAAAAAACCAGGTGAAAACTAAAAAAACGGGCGTAAACATAAAAAAAGGACGAATACGTAAAAACCGGGCGAAAACGTGAAAAAACAGGCTAAACGTAAAAAAACGGGTGAAAACGTAAAAAAATGGGCAAAAACGGAAGAAAACGTAAAAAACCGGGTGAAAACGTAAAAAAGCGGGCGTAAACGTAAAAAAAGGACGAAAACGTAAAAACCGGGCGAAAACGTGAAAAAACAGGCTAAACGTAAAAAAAGGACGAAAACGTAAAAAACCGGGCGAAAACGTAAAAAAACAGGCGTAAACATAAAAAAACGGACGAAAACGTAAAAAAAAGGCGCAAAAACGTAAAAAACCGGGCGAAAACGTTAAAAAACAGGCGTAAACTTAAAAAAAATGGACGAAAACGTAAAAAAAAACGGGCGTAAACGTAAAAAAAACGGACAAAAACGTAAAAAGACGGAAGAAAACGTAAAAAACCGGGCGAAAACGTAAAAAACGGACGAAAATGTAAAAAAACGGGCGAAAACGTTAAAAAAAGGAAAGAAAACGTAAAAAACCGGGGCAAAAACGTAAAAAATTAGGCGAAAACGTAAAAAAAACGGAAGAAAACGTAAAAAACCGGGTGAAAACGTAAAAACGGGCGTAAACGTAAAAAAAACGGACGAAAACGAAAAAAACGGAAGAAAACGTGTAAAATCGGACAAAAACGTAAGAAAACCAATGAAAACGTGTAAAATCGGAAGAAAACGGAATTTTAAGTTATTTACTAAAGACCGTTAGTGTAAAGGACTAACGATGCGACACATTGTACATACAATGACAAAAAATGTCAAGTTTTGTGTTACAATGGTAAAAAAAATAGTTGGCAACATACAATGGTAAAAAGTGTCAAGTTCAATGTATTTTTTTTTTATCATTTTCCCAATAATTTTTTTTTTAAAAATCCATATACATAATAACATAACCCTAATTTTAGTTATACCCATTATCAAAAAACAAAAGATCATACAGGAATCACAAAACGGACAATCAATCTTTTTTTGTGGTCCTGCTTCAGACATTTGTTATCTACAGTTGTCTAAGGTCGCAATCCTAAAACAACAATCCTAAGTTACTTGCATAAACCACCACAATAACCATAATAAGAATTCAGCAAAGGCAAACATTAAACCTAACAACAGAAATTAACGAACACTAAAAAATAGAGGGAAAACACAATAAGAAGGGTATTTGCAACATGTATCGACTACAAATCAGTTACACAATTACAAAAAAAAAAAAAAAAAAAAAAAAAAAAAAAAAAAAAAAAAAAAAAAAAAGCATAAAAGACGATCAAAAATTCACACATACAATAGACGATCTGAAAGAAACGTAAAGCCTTTTTTTAATGATAAATCGGCAGATCTAACCAAAGGGCAGATGATATAAACAAACTAACCTCAAAAAATGTGGCTAGGAATGTTTCCACAACTGTTGGAGGAAAAAATGGCTAATCCAAGACCACAAAAGGAATAAAATATTTCCTCTACCGTTCATTCGACAGTAAACCTCCGCACAAAACACTGTAGATCCCCGAATGTTAGTCGGGTCGGAGCCAGTCGCCGGTGCATGGTTCATCGGAGGCGGATCACAAAAAGAGAGAGAGTGTGTGAGTGGGTGTCTACAGTTCGGGTCATAAGGTAAGGTACCAAATTCCCTTTGGGTCTTTTATAGGCCGGGTTGCCAAAACATAATGGGTTAGCAATCCCGGTTCTTAGTATATTGGTATAATATAACCTATTTAATGAAATAACAATTATATACACTACATTATTGCAAAGAAGACTTTTGTTTTTACCAGTCATGTGTCTACATATATTTTTGTCTTCTTCATCAATCATCTACTACCTGCATCTAAAAAAAGTTCAGATCTATTTTTTCTCCATATATTTCTTTTTCATATCAAAAACCATCAACTACCCATTTAAAGCCCCGACGGTCCAAAATTGAAGGCTCCAACATGCGGTAAATCTACCCGCAAAAACACCTCACCGTGCGGTAAACATGGAACGGCGGCGGTGTTCCCGCACGGGAAACACCCCATCCCGTGCCTCCCCGCACCCATTGCCAACCCCCTAAGAAGTCATCATTAATAAATTGTCTTGACTATTTTGATGATAATAAATAAAAGATTCACATTTCCCATTATCACATGGAAAAAGATAACAATGTCTTAGAGGATTAACAATAATAGAAAGTAACTAAAAATATTCCATTTCCATTAAAGAAATATATGATAACCATTCAAAATTAATTTCTAATCATGTTTTTACATAAAAAGCAATACACCAAATATTAGGAAAAAACTAAAGCAATAAATAAGATTTTGGAAGAAAACATAAACCAGTCTGTCTTTTTTTGCTTCCTCATATGTTATTGGAAAGTCAATACCAAATACAAATTCATATTTATAAAATTCAACTTACTTTGAAATGTATTTATAGTTAAAATAAAATATTGTAGTTGTTTTAACCAACAAAACTTTATAGATAACAAAGTTGAAAGAAAAATAAGAAATAAAGTGTGAATGGGATAGGAAGAGGCGTTTTATTTTGCAAACTCAAAAATACTCACATACCAATGGACCAATCAGAAGCCTCCATTTAAAAAAAAAACATAAAAAACACGGAGGGACCATTTTTGCCAACTCACCAAACTTACCCCACCAACCCCACCCCTACCTCTCACTTTACATACATCAGATATTATAAAAAACCAACTTTCTCTCTCTAACCATCATCAAAAACCACCATAACAAATAAAAAATAACCACTTTTTAACCGTTCAAATCATCAATAAAACACAAAAAATTGAAGAATCATCGAGTGCACAAGCAGATCCACGAAAAAACCGGTTCAAAATGAACCTACTGAATCTCGGGATGAAGGTATGATGCTTCTGACTAATTATTTAGTTGTTTTATTAGTTGTGTTTTTTAGTGTTTACATTTGGTTGAGTTTCTGAGTAAAAAAAAAAACTTTGTATACATGGATGCACACCAAGTGTTTGATGAAATGTGTGACTGAAAAGTATCACCAGTGATATTTGAAGTTGAACTGTATACGTGTGTATCACCAGTGATATTTGAAGTTGAACTATACACGTGTGTATCACCAGTGATATTTGAAGTTGAACAGTACATGTGTATTATCACTAGTGATATTTGTATTTGACTTAACCGTGCAAATCATATGAAGCACACAGAAAATGAAACAATCGACATCTAAAACAACGAATTCTTTAGTTTTTACTGTTATAGAATCATTATTAGTGCGTTTTACTAGTTAATTTTCGATAATTTGTGATGTTGTGATGATTTATGTGATAATATGAGAGATTAAAAGTTAGGTTTAACAGAACAAAAGATATGTTGTGATGCTTCTGTTTGATTTGTGGTGGATTTGTATGTTTAATGATTGTGCATGTTTCAAAAGGTTTTACCGCGGTATTTGAAAACAATATTGACTGGTAGTGTAGGGAAATTGGCAAAAAAAGGCATCATACTTGCCACTTTTTGTCATTGTATGTAGCGTCTTTTTTTTTTATTGTAGCACTAACCTTTCTAAATCGTGTCATTGTGTGTACTTTGCGACTTTTTAGCCATGTGAAATGACCATTTTACCCTTCAAAATTTGAAAAAAGTAGGGGTAAAATGGTCACAAATTATACACAATGGCACGATTTAAAAAGGTTAGTGCTACAATCAAAAAAAAAAAAAAAAAAAAGACGCTACATACAATGACAAAAAGTGGCAAGTATGATGCCTTTTTTTGCCAATTTCCCGGTAATGTATTACATGTGATATAAAAGTTAAATTATTGTTGATTGGTAGAATATCTATTGTTATTTGAAAACAAATAGTTATTTGTTTGACATATGATATTGAAATCAAATGAACTATTCGTACACTAACAAAAATTATGAAAATATTTTGATGCAGATTTGTATGAGACCTGTGCAAAAAACAGCCTCATCAAACGAAAAGAATCAACAACAAGTGCAATTGTCGTTGAAAAAAGCATAACATCTCCACAACCAAATTGAAGAAGCTCAAACACTTGTGATATCACAAGTTCCTCCATCACCACAATTGATTCAACAAATAGAAGAAAGCTGACACACATGTGATATCACCAGTGATATCACCTGTGATATCATTTGATATCACCAGTGATATCACCTGTGATATCACTTGATATCACCTGTGATATCACAGGTGGTATCACCTGTGATATCACCTGTGATATCACATGTGATATCAAAAGTTCTTCCGAAAGCATCTGGGAATAAAATAAAGGTGTTGGTTGATGAACCAATGAAGAGGACGATTGTTGAAGAACAAAGTAAATAAAACAAGTTGATGAAAACAATTGCGTTGTTATGTTTTAATCTATACGGTTATAAATAAATGTGTATAGTTGACAAGTTGGAAGTTAATAGTACGTATTTAGTTTGACTGAATCATGTTATTTGTCACAAGAGATTCAAACTCACAGAAATGGACCATAGTGAGCAATTTTTTAATCCATCTTGATTTGTGAACATTTGTTTGATAAAGTTTTGAGTGGTATTTATTTTAATATGGTAATATGAAAAGTGAAAAGTGTCATACATGTAGTATCACCAGTGATATTTGAAGTTGAACTGTATATGTGTATTATCACTAGTGATATTTGTATTATCACTTTTGAAATTTTGTATATTTTATAGGTTTTTTTTGTTTACTTGTTAAGCTTTATTTTACTAGTGCTATTGAGTAAACCTAAAAATTCAGAGAAAAAAAAAAAAAAAAAACATAATAGTATCACAAATGATATACAAGTCCAAGATAAAATTAGCAATGCTATTAAATAAACCTAACAATTCAGTAAAAAAAAATCTATCAATCAACAAACTAATACTTCAATTGCAGCGACTGAGAAACCGCCTATACTTTCAACTACACCACCGCCCAATTGACATTTGAAACTTTTCCCTTGTTTGGACAAGTATGTCTATTATGATCAATTAAACTACAAATATTACAACCCTTCTTTTGGTTCCTACTTTTCTCGATAGCTTTCTCACGTCCACCCTTAATACGGTCATTCTTATGTCCTTTAGGAGGATTCTTTATACCCATAAAATCTTGAACAATATCACAAACTTTTCGGGGTGGAAGACTTGGCAAATCAGTCTCAACTTTTGACTTTAGCTCTCTCAGGTTGTCTACAAAAGTAGTCCAGTATCATAGACAGCTTATCAGAAACAGATTATCAAATATATCACTGGTGATACTACATATATATCAAGCATATCACTGGTGATACTACACATATATCAAGCATATCACTGGTGATACTACACATATATCAAACATATAAAAACCAATAATGATCTTCATTACATACTCAGCATTAAACTCAGAAACAACACGAAAAATGCCAAGAACTCCATAAGCTTTTTTGGTAGCCGTGCAAGCATTTAAATAGAGCACCACATAAAAGACTTCAAAACACTGTAGGATACACCTTAATTAATAAATAATAAGCAATATTACACTATAATTAATAACTTATCAGTAACTTATACTCACAGCTTATCACCACAAACTTATATTTTCATCCTTATCAAAATGTCAAAAATATTATATAAGAAAATTAAACATCTTAACATAAACAACTTATAAATAAATAGACTAACAATTATCACTGGTGATACTAAACATATATCACTGGTGATACTAAACCAGCTTATAATCATCAACTTCAAATATCACTGGTGATACTAAACGTATGCTACAGAGCAGATTCAAAACCACAATTTGACACAAAAATAGCATTCAAATGCAGTTAAAAACATAAATTAAACTAACAACTTAATTAATAAGCAAAATTACAAAAGCAGATAACAAAATTATCAAATATTTTTTACTTACACATTTCATCAAACACTTGGTGTGCAGCTTGATAAGAAGAAATGTTAACAACTTGATTCACATAATTATCAACTGATTCAACAACATTATCAACCGCAACAATATCAATCAAATCTTCTTTTGAAACAAAACACTTATTTCAGATCAAAAGAATCCATAAAAAATGATGATAATGATCGGATCGGTGATGGTGATCGGAGTGGTGCTGGTGATGGTGATCGGAACGGTGATGATGAAAGACCGGAACAGTGATGGTAATCGGAGTGGTGATCGGAACATTGATGGTGATGATGAGATGATGATCGGAACAGTGATGGTGATCGGAATAGTGATGGTGATGATGATCGGAATGGTAATATAACTGATTTATGAATGGAAGGAATGAGCAGAGAAAACACACACGAAGTGTGTGTAAAAAATAAAGCGAATGAAAAAAGAAAAAGAAAAGAAGGGGCTTTATATAGTTGGGAGTATTAATGTTAAGCATATTAAATCTTAGATTAATCTAGGCCATTAGATCAAAAAGGATGGAAGGTGAGGATTTGTCCATTGGTATGTAAAAAAATAAGGGTATGCAATTGAATTTTCCTCGGGATAGGAAAAGACACAAGTGGAATTGTTTCGTTTGTTGACTAATGACTTTAGCCAATTTTTGTTAATGATATAAAGTTTAGACCAATGAAATGATTTTTTAGTTCCTTATTTTCCACAACATTATGAGATAAAAAGCTGTTGACATAAATAATGTCTAAAAACATTATTAACATGTTATCAATATCTCTATGTTTTAATTATCACAAAATATAAACTCATAGAACTAAAACTTGTCACATAAACAAGTATTTAGTGATTAATATTTCTCTTTACATCCAAATCACTTAAGGTATGAATAAACAAAGTGTTTAGTGCAATTTATGATCAAATGGGTATTTAATTAACTAATGCAAAGTTTATTTAATTATATAAACATATTATATATTTTTGAAAAACACTTTTGGTAATAAAAGAAAAATGTTTTATTCATACTAAATATATGAATTCAAATTTTTAACCAAAATCAGTTAGTTTTTCTCCAAATAAACTTTCCCCACTAAAAGACAAAGATTCTGGCCGTTTCAGCTGGGCGGCCCCCTTAATTATAAGGGGCGGTCCCCTTAAAATTAAGGGGACCGGCCACGCTCCTCTGTCAGAATCTTTTGCCTATAAATACCACCTTAAACCTGGATTTTTTTCTCACCTTTTGCACTCCTAAACTTTCTGTTCTAGATCCACATTTCTATTCTCTTAATCCTTTGATCATAAGTGTATAATTCTTTGTTTCAAAGTGATTCAAACTTCATCCTCTCAAGTGCAAGAGAAGAATACTTCTATCCCCCAAGACAAGAAGTATTACAACTTGTTGTGACCTCCACATACAAGTTGTTGGTGCATCATCAAGATCATTTACATTACTCTTTGTGAAGATTGTTGTGTATATGTGATTGTAGATAGTTGTGCTAGGTATATTGATTGTGTGATTAGTTAGTTGTTTGGTGTGAAGAAGAAAAGTTAGGAATTAGATTATAGTGAAGAAGCTAGGTGTGAAGTTGTTAGTTGTGAAGTAAATTGGTGTGAAGAAGATAGGCTTGAAGTAGATAGTTGTGAAGATAGATAGGTGTGAAGAAGTAGTGTTGTGATTAAGTAGTGACTAGGTGTGAAGAAGTTGTGTAGAAGGTGTGAATAAGTTGTGACGAAGTTGTGGTGTGTATATTGGTGTGTAAGGTTTCTCCGCCATAAGGAGCTTGTTGACATAGTGAAGAAAACTCTCGAGTAGGTGACTCGAGGAGTGGAGTAGGGCAAGGAAGGTGTCCTTGTAGCCGAACCACTATAAATCCTTTGTCTCGCGGTTAGATCTTTCCATATCTTATTTATTACCTTGCTTATATCGTTATTAATTTTGTAGACATAGACGTATATATATAGTTGCTCATATAGTGCTAGTATTGATTTTACTTAAAGATCAAACGAAAGTTTCATTCACAAAACAAAGTTTTTACAATCAAACTAAAAAGGTTACATACATATAATTGATCATTTCGATCAAGTATAGTTTTCATACAAAATATAACTAAGGATTATAAAATAAACGATTACGTACTTATCTCTTATATATAGTTATAATTGTTTATATCATGCATGTGTTGATTTCACATACTTAGCTTACATTATTATTATTGTTCATACTTAGATATACTTGTTCATATTGTTCAAGATTTGAGTTCACATAAGATTGAATCAAAGTTTTAAAAGCAAACGAGGTTTTAAAACTAAACTAAGTTTTCATAATAAAATTAAAAAGACGTAAAACTATTCAACCCCCCTTCTAGTTTTCCACAATTGGTACCAGAGCCACGTCAAACAAGATTTTTAAAATATATTGTATTTTAAAACTTGTAACGATCTATGGAATCTGAAAAATATTTAGAAGGGCAATCTATGCAAAGACCACCATTATTTGAAAGTGATGGTTTTCTTTATTGGAAAAATAGATTCGAAACTTATGTGAAATCAAAAGATCTTGATCTTTGGCATGTCATTACCTTTGGTGATTTTTCCCCTATTCAATATAATTTTGAAACTAAAATGGATGAAATTGTATCTTTTGAAAAACAAAATGATGATTTGAAAAAGAAACTAGCAAAAAATAATGAGGCTAAAATGGTTATTTCTAATGCGTTACCACGCAAAGAATATGAAAGAATTTTTATGTGTAAAGCCGCAAAAGAAATTTGGGATTCTTTACTAATCACTCACCAAGGTAATAGTCAAGTTAAAGATAACAAAATAGATCTTCTTGTTCAACAATATGAACAATTTACGATTCCGGAGGAGGAATCAATAGATAATGCTTTTGCTAGGTTTAACACTATCATCACAAGTTTAAAAGCACTTGATGAGAATTTTTCTAGTAAGAATTTTGTTAGGAAATTTCTTAGGGCTCTTCATCCAAAATGGCGAGCTAAAGTTACGGCGATTGAAGAATCGAAAAACTTGTCAACTCTTCAACTTGATGAGTTGATCGGCAACCTGAAAGTCTTCGAAGCAATAATAAAGAAAGACTCCGAGATGGTCAATGGAAAAAGAGAGCAAAGCAAGTCAATTGCGTTGAAAGCTAGGAAGGAATCTAGTAACGAGGATAGCTCAACCTCCGAAAGTGATGACGAAGAATATGCGATGGCCGTAAGAGACTTCAAGAAATTCTTCAAAAGGCGAAGAAGATTCGCTAGACAACCGCATGATGAAAGGAAAGCAAACCAAAGAAATAATGATGACAAAAATGGCAAAAGTGATAGGAAGTGCTTTAAATGTGGTGATCCAAATCATCTCATCGGGAAATGTCCAATGATGTCAAGAAATTAAAATCAAAAGGCGTTTGTTGGAAGAGCTTGGAGTGATAGCGATAACGATGAGAAAGAAATCACAAATGAGGAGAAATGTCTTATGGCTAAGACATCAAGCGAGGTACGTTCCGAAACCGAATACTTTAGTGACGAAAATTCATCATTAGACGAAAAAGACCTAGATAGTGAATATAATAGGTTATGCAAATTAGGTCAAAAGGTTATAGCTAAAAATAAGTCACTAAAACATATTAATAATCTATTAGAAAATAAAGTACTCGAATTAAAAATTAAACTACAACATTTGGAAAAAGGAAAAAAAGTTTTTATAGAATGTAAAACATGCATAGAGGTTAATAATGAAAACGAAAAACTTAAAGATGAAATTTTCAAACTTGACAAGTTTAAAAAAAGTAGTAACCGACTTAAGAAAATAATAAGTGTTCAAGAAACTTCGGGAGATAAAACCGGTCTAGGATTAACCTCAACTAATGTTTCAACTAGTGAAAATAAAAGTATAAAGTTTGAATGTGAATCTAGTAAACAAAAATCATTAGAATCAAATCCTAAGTATATACTTACAAAAGATAGAAAAATACCCATTGCGAATGATGAAAAAGTAAAAACTTTTTATAAACCATCCTTAAAGACCGAAGTAGGATCCTCTAAACCTAAATTAAGATCTAAAACTCCACCACCAAGAAAACCTAACAATCATCATACAAGATCTAAAACACCTCAACCTAGATGAAATCAAAATAGACAATATTACAATAACACTAGAAATCAAATGTGGAATTATCAACCAAGTTACAATCCTTGGGAAATATTACCACCATACATGCATCCTAGCCAAATGTTAAATATGTTTGGACCAAACAACTTTGGATCAATGAGACAATGGGGACCAAGTGGCTAAGTTGTCAATCTTGGAAGAAGTTGGAATATCATCTACAAATGAGTTCTATAAGTCAACATGGTCACTTGAAGTGCTTGAAGATATTCCATTGAAGACTAAAAGGTACGCGTTTCTTTTAAGTTCATCACTTTAATTTGCATGCTTAGATAAATGATTAGTTAGATTAATGCTTAGTACATAATTGCTTATATTCTTATAACCTAGAAACATCATTGGTTGTCTCTCCTAGGAATAAGATAAAATTGTTCATTGCCGAACGAAATAGAAAATGGACATCTTCTATATCCACTATTAGCAAACTCATGGTGATGAAGTGAAATGAGTTAAGTGGATCGATCGTTAATATAGAAGTAGGATTAGATCCCTCGCGTAAGAAAACTATGGATGAAACAAGCTCTCGTAGACTATGGAATTAAGTTAGATAAGCGTGTGAAAACAAAGGAACTATAGATGTTAGGTTATACCCCATTCAACACTCTCGCATCTAACATATAAATTATCGTCTTCATTTCCTTTAGGATCATAGGATATGTAGAAACGATAGCATGAGATAAGAATAGGCTTAACCAATCCTCTTGAGCATGAGATCTTTAATAAACATTTTTTTTATATTTGATTTATGATATTTGTTGTCAAAAATCTAATATCTCTAAAAATATGCAAAAACCTCACATTTTGGAAAATAGTTTTTCAAATAACTATCCCACTTTTAAATAACATGTTTTCACTATCAATATCCACAATTTTGTTTTGATCAAAACTAAAGATTGGGAAAATATTCTTTACCATTCATTCACACATTTTGAAGTAAAAACCCAATCTATTTTATTCAAATAACTCTCACATCTAAGTGAAAACTTACTTTCAAACATTGTTGAATAATGCTAAAAACGTCTCTTTTAAAATCATGCATGGTGATCTCATATTTGTCATCTATATTTATATAAATGACACTTATAAGTGAACTAAATCAAATCAAGAGGACCATGGTTTGTTCATTAAGAATTTGTTTGTAACAAGTCTAGAAATCCATGCTATCATAACTACCCACTTATTGCACATTGATACACATTAGGATTAGTCCTCCTAGTTATGTAGTTATGAAATACTTGATGTTGCTTATTGTTTCCTAGCACTTATATGTTACTTGCTTGATGAGTATGTTTGCATGCTAGATGAAATTGCTTGTTTACTTAATCTTTTTGATTAACATGCTTTGGCTACATAATTGCCTACATAATTAGTATATGCTTGATTGCCTCAAAGAGTTGGACTTGTTTGAAACCAAAAACACAACCCTTCTGTAATTCACTACCAAAAACCCTTTTCTGGCATTCTGGGAATCACCAGATGGGCGGTCCCCTTAAATCATAAGGCGGCCCCCTTAATTATTAAGGGGACCGGCCTCCAATTAAGGGGACCGGCCATCTGATGGTCGAAAGTGTTGTTTCATTTTTCTATTTTTTAGCCCATTTCATCCTACACTTCCCAAAATTCATAAACCTATTTTATCCTAAACCCTCTATCAAAATTTATACATCCTTAATCCCACCAATCCTACATTATAAACACTCTCATTCCTCTCAATCTATACTCATCTCTTCATGACCTCTCCCATTAAACCAAAACCACCAAATAACCCGTTTGGAGAAGAAAGCCTAACTTCCATTAAAAGCCCGTCAAACCAAATGATGTTGTCAAACATCCAACACCAAAATTCCTCCTATGTCTTCAACATTACATACCTAACACCTCACTCTCCTTCTCACCAACATCACATATCAAAAACCTTTACTCACCCATATCCTTCTACATTACACTCAAACCTCATAATCTTTTCACAACTCAAGCAATGTTGTTCATAATCAACCAACACCTAAACCTCACTCTCACACAAATGATCCATTTAACAACAAATCATCCATTCGTGCTTCCACTAATGCTCCTTCGTATGATGAGCATGCACAATCCCAAAACAATAATCCCAACCTCATTACCAACACTTTACATAGCATCTCTTCCACCCATATCATGTTCTCATGATTACCCAAGCTCAAACATGTCTCCACCACCAAGAGTATCACCACCACATCCTACAACTTCACATGCCATTCCTATGTTGCATGTTCAAACCCTCACCCAAGACAACTATCATGCTCCACCACCATCACCTTCCTCCGAACACTTAATGTTCGTTGAGGCGCTAAAAGAATCCCATGAGCTTTGTTCTCTTTTAGCCTTACATCTTGCTCAACGCAATTTGATCCACCATCATATAGATCACCCTCATCACCACACAACATAAATCAACTTGAGAAGCATGTCAACAATTGACCTTGTTGCATCTTTCTCCTAAAAACCATTGCATTCAATGAACACTTCACTTGGATTGAATATCTTCTCACTAGATTACATCCAATACCCTCACTTGAATAACATCCAAAACCTTGATCAACCTCTTCCGCTACAAACTCTCCACAACCAAACTCTCCAACATTCATGACCCAAACATATACCTCCATTAATCCAACAACCTCACCCTAACTAAACCATCTTCATTCCAAACACTCCATCATCAACCATCTAAGCATACTATATGCTTATGATTTTCACTTCCAAATACGAATCAACCAACCTTTTGTTACAAGCAAGTCCGATGGCTCTCTTTGGCAAATTAGGATCTTTAACATAATCTCTTTGAATTAATTGTTATGTATCCTTAATATTTGTTTGCTATGCTTGTTATTTGTATATTGCATATTCTTCTATATATGCTTGTGCTTCTAATATTTTTTTGCAAGCATTCCATATCTCGATCCCTTGGTGCCATCGAACGAGGGGGAGCACACATTAAGGGGGAGCATTCTACCCGTTTAAACTTCCCTCGCGAAGCTTACTCGGCTTAACCTTTTTAATTATACAAAAAGGGGGAGAAGAGAAATGTAAACTCTATAATACTTGTCTAAAAACAAGTTTTAGATATATTGAGTTTAAGGTTTTGTAATAATCAAAAAGGGGAAGATTGTTGACATAAATAATGCCTAAAAACATTATTAACATGTTATCAATATCTCTATGTTTTAATTATCAAAAAATATAAACTCATAGAACTAAAACTTGTCACATAAACAAGTATTTAGTGATTAATATTTCTCTTTACATCCAAATCACTTAAGGTATGAATAAACAAAGTGTTTAGTGCAATTTATGATCAAATGGGTATTTAATTAACTAATGCAAAGTTTATTTAATTATATAAACATATTATATATTTTTGAAAAACACTTTTGGTAATAAAAGAAAAATGTTTTATTCATACTAAATATATGAATTCAAATTTTTAACCAAAATCAGTTAGTTTTTCTCCAAATAAACTTTCCCCACTAAAAGACAAAGATTCTGGCCGTTTCAGCTGGGCGGCCCCCTTAATTATAAGGGGCGGTCCCCTTAAAATTAAGGGGACCGGCCACGCTCCTCTGTTAGAATCTTTTGCCTATAAATACCACCTTAAACCTGGATTTTTTCCTCACCTTTTGCACTCCTAAACTTTCTGTTCTAGATCCACATTTCTATTCTCTTAATCCTTTGATCATAAGTGTATAATTCTTTGTTTCAAAGTGATTCAAACTTCATCCTCTCAAGTGCAAGAGAAGAATACTTCTATCCCCCAAGACAAGAAGTATTACAACTTGTTGTGACCTCCACATACAAGTTGTTGGTGCATCATCAAGATCATTTACATGACTCTTTGTGAAGATTGTTGTGTATATGTGATTGTAGATAGTTGTGCTAGGTATATTGATTGTGTGATTAGTTAGTTGTTTGGTGTGAAGAAGAAAAGTTAGGAATTAGATTATAGTGAAGAAGCTAGGTGTGAAGTTGTTAGTTGTGAAGTAAATTGGTGTGAAGAAGATAGGCTTGAAGTAGATAGTTGTGAAGATAGATAGGTGTGAAGAAGTAGTGTTGTGATTAAGTAGTGACTAGGTGTGAAGAAGTTGTGTAGAAGGTGTGAATAAGTTGTGACGAAGTTGTGGTGTGTATATTGGTGTGTAAGGTTTCTCCGCCATAAGGAGCTTGTTGACATAGTGAAGAAAACTCTCGAGTAGGTGACTCGAGGAGTGGAGTAGGGCAAGGAAGGTGTCCTTGTAGCCGAACCACTATAAATCCTTTGTCTCGCGGTTAGATCTTTCCATATCTTACTTATTACCTTGCTTATATCGTTATTACTTTTGTAGACATAAACGTATATATATAGTTGCTCATATAGTGCTAGTATTGATTTTACTTAAAGATCAAACGAAAGTTTCATTCACAAAACAAAGTTTTTACAATCAAACTAAAAAGGTTACATACATATAATTGATCATTTCGATCAAGTATAGTTTTCATACAAAATATAACTAAGGATTATAAAATAAACGATTACGTACTTATCTCTTATATATAGTTATAATTGTTTATATCATGCATGTGTTGATTTCACATACTTAGCTTACATTATTATTATTGTTCATACTTAGATATACTTGTTCATATTGTTCAAGATTTGAGTTCACATAAGATTGAATCAAAGTTTTAAAAGCAAACAAGGTTTTAAAACTAAATTAAGTTTTCATAATAAAATTAAAAAGACGTAAAACTATTCAAACCCCCCCCCCCCCTTCTAGTTTTCCACAAAAGCTACTTTATTTCGATTTTACACTTGAAAAAAAGGATGCCCATGCGTAAATTGGCCAACTTTAATGCTCTTTCCATCTCCTTTAAATTTGATGTTACTAAAGACTTGGTAGATTACAAGTTTTTGAGACAAAGACTTGGTGCTATTTTTTATTTTCATTTATTGTAAAAAGCTTTTGAATTAATGAGAAAATGATGTGGCAATACTAAAAAGTCATTTGGAGATAGAAGCAATGTGGATGCTCTTATAAGGAGGTTGACAACCCATCACCCACTATCTCTCTCATCACTCACTCCCTACCAATTCTTTTATGCCACACAATTCACCCACTTTTTTCATCACTCACCCATTTTTTTTTTGTCATACGATCACTCACTACATCCCTTCACTCACTTCATTTTATTTTAAATTCCATTAAAATTAAATAAAAAACTAAAATTCCAATAAAATTAAAAAAAAAAAAAAAAAAAAAAAAACATTACATAATATTACTAAAAAGCATAAAATAATGTTACATAATACTAAAATACTAAATTTCATAATATAAAACGGCTCATCTTCCTCATCTTCCTCAATCGCATTAATAAAAATATCGAGACTACTATCGTTAGATCACTCAAACGGCTCATCTAAGAATATAGTTGAACCAATTCTTTTATGCTCCATATGGTTGAGCTTTTTTGTTTTTTTTTTGTTTTTTTTTATCGGAGGGTTTTTTTTTTTTTTTTGGGTTTGATATGTTTTTTTTTTTTTTGGTTTGGGATGTGTTTTTGATTGTCCATGTTTTATGTATATATACTCCCAAAAATATCCGTTCTCCAACGTTCAAAAAATCACTCCAACGGTTACATTTTAGCTCCTTCCTGTGCGTGAAAGTTTCACGTGCAAGATGGATCCCGTGCGTGATGGAGGGGTCGGCGACGGTGTTCCTGCGCTAGATGGATCCCTTCCCGTGTGATCGCGCTACCACTGCCAACCCCTAACTTAATTCATTTTTATAATTATTAAAAAATGAATAGATATTTATAAGTAAAAATCTAATAAATAAAAATTAAAAAGAATAGTGGAATATATCTCTTATGAGATAATGGCTAACAAACCAACCTGACAAAAATGATAGTGAAATTGAAAATGAGAAAGTTAAAGGTTCAACAACCTTACTCTTTGTCACACGATTTTTTTGATAAAAAATATCAAAGTTTGGGGTTATTAACAAGGAATATTGGCAAAAAAAGGCATTATACTTGCCACTTTTTGTCATTGTGTGTAGCGTATTTTTTTTTATTGTAGCACTAACCTTTTTAAATCGTGCCATTGTGTGTACCGGTGACCTGTTTGACCTGTTGCAGTAGGTTGAGTTAACGATCGTTTGTTTTATTATTGCAGCGTTAGTCCTTTATACTAACGACCGTTTATAAATAACTAAATGGAGCTTGTTAACTTAACGATCATTTATTTTATTATTGCAACGTTAGTCCTTTACACGTTTTCGTCTGTTTTTACACGTTTTCGTCCTTTTTCGCACGTTTTCGTCTGTTTTTACACGTTTTCGCACGTTTTTGACCGTTGTTACACGTTTTTGTCCGTTTTCACACGTTTTCGTCTGTTTTTACACGTTTTCGTCCTTTTTCGCACGTTTTCGTCTGTTTTTACACGTTTTCGCACGTTTTTGACCGTTGTTACACGTTTTTGTCCGTTTTCACACGTTTTCGACCGTTTTTACACGTTTTCGTCCCTTTTTACACGTTTTCGTCCGTTTTCGCACGTTTTCGTCCGTTTTTACACGTATTTACACGTTTTCATTCGTTTTCGCACGTTTTCGATCGTTTTCGCACGTTTTCGACCGTTTTCACAAGTTTTCATCTGTTTTCACACATTTTTGCACGTTTTTACACGTTTTCGCACGTCTTTACATGTTTTCGCTCGTTTTTATCCGTTTCAACATGTTTTGGTTTCTTTTTGCACGTTTTCGTCAATTTTTATACGTTTTCCTTTGTGCAAAAACGTGCGAAAATGGACGAAAATGTGTGAAAACGGTCAAAAAGGTGTAAATATGGTCGAAAATGTGTAAATACGAACGAAAACGTGTAAAAACGGTCGAAAACGTGTATAAACGAACGAAAACGTGTGAAAACGGATGAAAACGTGAGAAAACGGATGAAAACGTGTAAAAACGGTCGAAAACGTGCGAAAACGGCGAAAACTTGTAAATACGTGTAAAAACAGACGAAAACGTGCGAAAACGTGTGAAGGACTAACGTTGCAATAATAAAATAAATGATCGTTAAGTTAACAGGCTTCATTTAGTTATTTATAATGGTCGTTAGTATAAAGGACTAATGCTGCAATAATAAAATAAACGATCGTTAACTCAACCTGCTGCATAGGTCAAACAGGTCACCGGTATACACAATGGCACTGTTTAAAAAGGTTAGTGCTACAATAAAAATAAATAAATAAATAAATAAATAAATAAATAAATAAAAATGCTATATACAATGACAAAAAGTGGCAAGTATGATGCCTTTTTTTACCAATATTTCTATTAACAATGTATCAGATATTCACATGTATCATGTTTAAGTTATAGTTTACAGATATAGTATCTTATATTAAATTCAATATATATATATATATATATATATATATATATATATATATATATATATATATATATATATATACACTTTCATACGAGAACCACTTTTATCTGAGAGAACTGCGAGAACCTCCATTAAACCATTAGATTGTTAGATCAATGGCTATAATTAATTGTGTCATTAATGTAAATAATTAAAAGATGAAGCTATTGTTTAAAAAACTTGAAGGGCAATTTAGGTATTTTAATTTATCCCTAAAAAGTGCAACCTCTCTCTATAGATCAAAATATTCGACTAGAATAATTTTACAAATTAAACTCTTTCTTTCTCTTAAAAAACCTAGCCGCCATTAGTGTTCTTTCTATAGATCTAAATATTTTTCTTGGTCTGTTCAAAAATATATATATATATTTTTCTTGGCTATTGAGTATTCTACACGTGATTGGTGTTCTTTCTATGTATTTTAGAAGATTGTTTCATACTGTCATATATATATTTATTTTGCCTGTAAGATCATGCTTATTCTTTTTGTTTTTTAATGGCCTTTCATTCTCTACACTTTATAAATCTTATTATTATTTTGAATGTAGTTATTGTTGAAAGAGTTTTTTTATAATTTTATTTTGCAACGAATGAATATCAGGTTTAATTTATGAAGCAGCATGGCGATGGTTGGAGCGTATCGTCATGGATAGGATATTTCATTACGGTTTACAATTATTTTTCTACTACGAAATCAAAATATGTCATTCATAAAAGTTAAAGATAATATGGTTGTGGTGTTATCCGCCACAGTTTCTCCGATCGGGGATATATGACACCATTTGCTACTGATTTAAGGTTTGTTCATTTTGTTCATATTGAATCCGCCTTATTATGTGTTTTTATTATAGTCATTGTTTGTAAATTTATTAATGAATCAGCGGCAAAAAAATTCATCCAAAACTTAATCACTATTTTAATGCAATAAAATTGATGCATTTGTTTGATTTCTTTGAGGCGTTTGTAGGATACATAAGTTAATATTTTAATGACCAGTTTGCATTCTTCGTAATATTAATTAAAGGCTTTTATTGATTTCATCTATGGGATTTTGTCTTGATTTGATGATAATTGTTGAACGGTCCGGTTAATGAATACTACTTGTTTGAGAATCATTATTTGCTGCATGCTAGCATAGTTTCTTTTATCATCTCATTTGAACTATTTCTTTAAAAAATTACCTGGTGTCAACGGTCCGGTTAATGAATACTACTTGTTTGAGAATCATTATTTGCTACATGATGTTTTTAAACACGTATGTTCAAAACATGTATGTTTTAAAAAAATGATTGCTTATAAAAGGAATGATTAAAACATGTATGTTTTAAAAACAGGTAGTTGCATATATGTATTTCAACACAATTATAATATTATTGTTGCTAATTTTTGTAATTTTCTTTGTATCAGGTGTAATTACAAGAATGTTCACGGCTATGAGTGTGCATATATGTCCGATTTTTGAAAAAATGATGACGGCTACGCGTGTGCATATATGTCCCACTTCTAAAAATAATGATAACAAGAGTGTGCACATATATCCATTTTATGTTGAATATTTATTCGTGCTCACGTGTATAGATCGATTAGATTCATGTATTTATGCTTTTTAGAAATTTGTATTTTAAATGTATTACAATCGATATTGAAGTTTGTGTATAACATCTATGTTCTTGGTTTATTATAGATTTCATTATATTAAAAAGTCCATATGCTAGTTTTGGAAACATATATTGTACTACTAAATCTAGTAATCTGCTATCTTAAAAAAAACATAAATGTACTAAACCTGCAAAAACATATATGCACTAAATCTGGAAAATAATATTTAAAAAAAATCTGAATTTTAAGATTTTAAAAAACAGGAATTATAAAAAAAATGAAAAATAATATGAAAATGTCTTTTACTATTATACCTTTTTGAATTAAATAAAAATAAGAAAATGCTATGGAGCATTAAATGATGTACATTGTGTATTATTAGTTGTAAAAATATGGTTTTCGCAGTTCTTGCACTTAAAGTGGTTCTCGTAAGAAAGGGACCCTATATATATATATATATATATATATATATATATATATATATATATATATATATATATATATATATATATATTATAGGCATGCTTATTCAAGAAAAGTTATTTTATATACTAAACTTTTTACGCATAAGACAAATCTCAACCATTTATTTTTCTGTTGAGAACATACAGGAGATTAATAAATATTCAAATTAAAAATTAAATTGCACATACTTTTAATAATTTAAATATCTCGTGAACCGTTTATCGTTATACAAAACAAATTATAACGTTACGACGAGCATTTAATTATCTTTCTATAGACGAGCATTTTGATATATATTCGACAAATTTTTTCATTTTTTCATGTTTTATTTTCGGTACCAAAATTGACATAAGTATTTGTTTATAAATCAAAAACTTTCCCGGTTGTATGCAATAAAAAACACACACATTTATGGCTTTCTAACCACATCTCACCTGCTGTATTCAAATTATATATTGTAGCATGTTCTTCATAAAAATTCTTTAATCATATGTGATAACAACACATGTAGTTAAAATCACGTGTGATTGAGATCACGTGGGGTTAAAATCACATGTGATTTTATGTATTTAATCCAACTTTGATGAATTAACTGGACTAATCTACAATCTGAAATATAGTGTGTTATATATGGTTGGAAAGCTATGAATGTCTAGTTTCTAAGAAAAAAATGGTGAAACTTTTAAAATATTGTAGAAAAAGTTATTTTCATTTTATTACATATTTTGAGTATCGAACAAATTTTTTTCCTCTTTTGGGTACTGAACTTTCTTTTTCTTACCTCGTTGAGGCACTTTGTGACGTTTTTGCCCTCAAATTATTAGAAATCCAGGAGCAAAAATGTCACAAAGTGTCTCAAATGAATGTTCAGTACCCAAAAGAGGAAAAAATTTTGTTCGATACGCAAAAGTGACTTTCTTGACAAGTATAGTACTTTAATATGGTATTTGCCCAATTTTCATCTCATAGTAACTTCTCTCAACAAAAACGTTCAGTGAGAAGAAAACCAAAACACATACCCGAATCGACTTAATCAAAGGCATGTATGAACAACATATTTACCATTGTTGACTATATTCTTGTGATTTCATTGAGAGCTATACGAAGAAATAAGTGATATGGTTTTATTCATATTTCTGCGTATCAGCGGTTACGTAATGCTATTTAAAAGATCTATTGCCAATTTATCTATTTATCTATTTATTATAACAAAATGGAGTTCTGTACAAATCTTTGAAGCATACCGAGCATTAAAATTTCTGACGTGTCTGGAAGCTCTGGGTATAGATATTTTTGGATATACCACCATGATACATTGTATAAAGTCTCAAAAACTAAACCAAAAGGAGGAATGCATTCTTAACATGGAAGAAATTAAAACCAACCAATCTTAAGATGAAAGAAAAGTATCGAATTTGATGCAACATAATAATGAAAGTAAAGATTTCCATTAATCAAGCGAGACAGGATATAATCTTGAAAGTGATATGCAAACTTTTACTTTTAGAAACGAATAAATGCTTTAAAGAAACATTATACGAGTAGTTTATAACCCTTAAGAGGTAACTTAAACTTTAGGGTTTGTTTGGTAAATATGGTTTTGGATAGATATTAATTTTGGTATGTTCTTTTCAGAAAAGTTCAGTGTAGATCTAACATTTTTTAAAGATCCAATAATCCATTTTTTCATTAAAACAAAATATATATATATATATATATATATATATATATATATATATATATATATATATATATATATAAACTTTTACCTTTTTTTTAAATATTAAATGTCTCGCAAACCATTAATCATTACACAAAATGAATCATATCATCGCGACGAGAATTAAATCATCTTTCTATAGAGGGCACTTCTATATACTTTCGGCAATTTTTTTTTCAGTTACGCCAGAAAAAATCATATGTGATTTATGAAATCACATACATATGATTTGTGATAAAAATCACATGTGATTTTTTCAGATGTAACTGAAAAAAATTCAAAAAAAAAGTTCGTCGAAAGTATATCGAAGTGCCCGTCTACTGAAAGATAAAAAATACTCGCCGCGATAGTGTATTTTTTTTTCACTTGACGATTCACCGTTTGCAAGATTTTTTTTTTTTTTTTTTTTTTGCCAAAAGTACTATAAATTAAGAGTACAATGGCTTTGTACATCACTTCACTAAGCAATATTCTTCCAAATCAAGAGTACAATGGCTTTTCGTGTTAGCAATGACTCAACAACCTCCAAGTATCATGTCAACTACGACAATAAAACAATCAAGACAACACTGACCAAAAGAGCTAGTGATGTTACTGAATGGGTCAATGAAACTCTCTTGGCTCATGCTAACGTTCCAAAGATGGTGGTAGGTCTAGACGTTGAATGGCGCCCCCATAGGATTTCTGGCATGAGCAACAAATCAGCAACTCTTCAACTATGCATTGACACCAAGTGTCTGATCCTTCAACTCTTTTACATGGATGTAATCCCGCAATCCCTTAAGAATTTTCTGATGAACCGAAAGTTTATTTTTGTTGGAGTTGAAGTTGAAACGGATGTAGAAAAGCTTAAGAATGAGTATGGATTGGATTGTGCTAGAAGTGCTGATATTCGGTCAGCGACTATTAAGAGGTGGCCTAATATGTATTTTAGGAAGCCGGGGTTGAAGCATCTTGCGAGGGATGTAGCTAGTCTTCACATGGAGAAGCCGATGCATGTTTGCAGGAGCAACTGGGATGCGCAAGTGCTTAATGATGAACAAGTGGAGTATGCATGTATTGATGCTTATGCTTCCTACAAGATTGCTCACAAGCTTTTTCTTGAATAAGTTTATGGTCTAGCTACTTAATCAACCTCGTTGAAGTGTTTTAAATTTATGTTCAAGTGTTTTCAGTTTTATGTTCCAAGTGCTTTTAATCTTATGTAATGTTTTGAATTCACTTTGAAAGTTTGAATTTGTAAGCTGAACTTTAAACATGATACACATCATTTTCAAAAAAAATCCGGTTAACAATTTTAATACCTAATTCTTTCATAAATAAGTGTATTTCTTTTTAGTTAGTCTGCTTATAAATATTAAATACAAACAAAACATGAACACAATTCTTATAAATATTATATACAAACAAAAATCAAAGATACATATAGTCATATAGAGTACTTTTCATCAAAATTGCTCTTTTGACATCTTATTTTTCCCAGTTACCCAATGTTGATAAGGCCATTTTTTTAAAAGTTTATAAACAACCGTTGAATAGAGGTATATGTGGAAATCAGAGGAAATTAACAAATTATAATTGTTTACTAGTTATAAGTCCCGTGCACGCACGGGGTTTTTTCAAAACTTTTTTAAATTATTATTGACTAAAAATACAAACAGCTTAACATGGCCTATATATTTTCATTCAAAAATAGAAGATGATAGGTCATTCAAATGAAAAAACTTGCTGGACGCATTCTATGCATAGACATTCCAAAAAACGGAAACCAACTAAAATGCATAAAAGAAAAGACTTTGATCGACGTACCAATTAAGGCCATAATACACAAATGAATCTAGTGTTTGGGGTCTATAAACAACTAATGATTATACTCAACTTATGATTAAGTGGTTTGGTACTTTGGTATATTATCTTTGCAAAGTCCAGTGCCTCTTCTACTTGGATTCCGAATCATTGGTTCCATGAACTGTTAACACCCTTATTAAAAAATCTATTTGATATGTCTTGAAACAACAACAAATGATTATGGTTACGTATGACTTTCAAGGTCAACTAAGTTATTTTTTAACTTGTGATTAAAATCAAAAGGTTTGAAAGTATCATAAATGGCTCTTGCTTGCAATTTTTGTCAATTTGCAGGGCATGCTTTAGGCATATTTGTCTGACACACGATATAAAACCTCTCTTACACACCAAGTTTCAAATCGTTAGTCTTTGCAATTTCAGATTACTACATTATTTGCACATTTTGGTAAGACAGTTTCAACAACTTATAAGTACGATTACCTGTTATGGCCTTAACATCTATGCCATCTTCTTTCACTTTTTGCGAATACCCTTTTCCCAAACGCTCTTCCACACCCCATTCTGTCTTATAACACCTAGACGCTTTGATAACACGGTGTATGTCATGATATTTAGGCGCGTATAAGAGCACTACATTCCCACCTGTAAGAAAATAAGAGATTAGAGCAACCAAAAAACATAACTGATCAAATAGATTTAGTAAATCCATTGCTAGTTTGTTTGCTGCAAACATGAATAGAAATTGGCTCTAGGATCGATTATATGCAAACTTACTTAAAAGTTGCAAAGATGGGGGGTTGGCTGACGGATGAAAACATGTATAGGTAAAGTAATAATCTACGTTGTTCAGGTTGGGTAACCCGCCAACACCGTTTAGCCCATTTTTGAAAAAGTATTATGGTGTAAAACATTGACCGTTAAAGGTGACTTCTATTAGTTTTTCAATGGGTAGTTTTGAAACATCACTCAGATCAACTCATCTATAAAAGTAAATAGGTTGAAATTTCCTCCTTTAATATAACTAAATGTAATGAATCAATAAACTAATATGGAGTAGTACCCATTCGGCCTACACAGTTGCAGATTTGTTTGGCTATTTGATCTGGCAACAACTCTCCAAGTAGAGTAGAATTCTTTGTGGGCTGACTTCATGGTTCGATAGTTCCATTCGAGTGCTAGTCATTCTTAAAATAGATATAACCTTTTGAGCATGATCCAATAGATTAGCAACTTTCAATAGCTCAAATCCAAGTCAAAAGCCTCGGCTAAATCATGCGTCAACTATAAGCAATCTCTAAACAATTCCATTCTCTTGAACTTGTTTGAAAATCACAGTTCAATTTTTAAATTCATATATTTACAAACGCAAAGGTTGTTAATTGAGATTGACAACCGTTAAACATTTAGAATGCACAACAAACATACAATAAACAAAATAAGAGCAGAAAACTTTCCACCCTCAGTAAGCTAACTAAGCGAACTCCATAATATCCTGGTACAAAAGAAAAGAGAGAAAAAACATATTTGGTTATACGACTTGATCAAGCAAGCCATTCCCATTTGGATTAATGGAGATGGTGAGCTTGGGATCACTTATGTGCACAAATTGACAGGAGTAAATTGAAACTATACTCACTTTTTAACATTTATATTATCGTTATCACTTGTTGGGCTCATACATAATTCAACACAGTAGATAGAAAAAAATGAACTTTATTTTCATCGATCCTTGGTTGCTTTCTATATAAGCAAACACACCTTCAGTGGACTCGTTACTAAGCAATAAAAAAGTACATGGTTCAACTTGATACATTTTTGAAAGTAAGATGATATTTTATAGCTTTTACCTTTTATTAAATTGTTGGTTGTTGACTTTAGTTTTTGACATTAAATTGTTGGGTTTGAAAATAATTTGCTGGATCACTTAGCCTTGAACTTAACACATAAAGAAAAAAGCACAATTTCTGGGCCAAATTGGACCAAGTTGGGCCCAAGCCCAAGTACTAACGGTTGGATGGACAAACTGAGAAACCGAACCGAAAAACCGATAAAAACCGAAAAACCGAACCGAGGAAAAACCGAACGGTTTCGGTTATGGTTAATGAAAAAACCGAACATTTGGTTTCGGTTTCGGTTTTCGCCTAAAACCGACCCAAACCGAACCATGCTCACCCTACCAAATACAAATTCATATTTATAAAATTTAACTTACTTAGAAATGTATTTATAGTTAAAATATTGTAGTTGTTTTAACCAACAAAACTTTAGATAACAAAGTTGAAAGAAAAATAAGAAATAAAGTGTGAATGGGATAGGAAAAGACACAAGTGGAATAGTTTCGTTTGTTGACTAATGACTTTAGCCAACTTTTTGTTAATGATAGAAAGTTTAGACCAATGAAATGATTTTTTAGTTCCTTATTTTCCACAACATTATGAGATAAAAAGCTACTTTATTTCGATTTTACACTTGAAAAAAAGGATGCCCATGCGTAAATTGGCCAACTTTAATGCTCTTTCCATCTCCTTTAAATTTGATGTTTCTCAAGGAGGTTGGCAAGCCATCACCCACTCTCTCTCCCATCACTCACTCCCTACTAATTCTCTTATACCACACCATTCACCCACTTTTTTCATCACTTACCCATATTTTTTTTGGCATCCGATCACTCACTTCATTTTATCTTAAATTCCATTAAAATTAAATAAAAAACTAAAATTCCGTTAAAATTAAAAAAACATTACATAATATTACTAAAAAGCATAAAATAATGTTACATAATACTAAAATACTAAATTTCATAATACTAAAACAGCTCATCTTCCTCATCTTCCTCAATCGCATTAATAAAAACGTCGAGACTACTATCGTTAGACTACTCAAACGGCTCATCTAACAATATAGTCGAACCAATTCTTTTATGCTCCCTATGGTTGAGGTTTTTTTTTTTTTTTTTTTTTTTTTTTTTTTTTTTTTTTTTTTTTTATCGGAGGGGTTTTTTTTTTGGGTTTGATATGTTTTTTTTTTTTTTGGTTTGGGATATGTTTTTTTGATTGTCCATGTTTTATGTATATATACTCCCAAAAATATCCGTTCTCCAACATTCAAAAAATCACTCCAACGGTTACATTTTAGCTCCTTCCTGTGCGTGAAAGTTTCACGTGCAAGATGGATCCCGTGCGTGATGGAGGGGTCGGCGACGGTGTTCCTGCGCTAGATGGATCCCTTCCCGTGTGATCGCGCTACCACTGCCAACTCCTAACTTAATTCATTTTTATAATTATTAAAAAATGAATAGATATTTATAAGTAAAAATCTAATAAATAAAAATTAAAAAGAATAGTGGAATATATCTCTTATAAGATAAGATTGTTTATATAATTGAAGAAAGAAACACTAAAACTTAATACTTAAACATTGACACATTACTTATATTTTTTTTTTTCCAGAAAAAATTGTAACCTATTTATGCACTTTATTATTTATTAATTTATTTACACAATAATTTATCGCAACTAAATTCCTCATTAAAATATTATTTTGTTATTTTTTACTTACTATTTATAATACCCGTGCACGCACGCGGTTTTGACATAAAATTTTAATAATGTAATACTGAATTATACGAGTTTAAAGGTAATTGCATATAATTATAGTGTACGTAATTATATTGCTTATAATTATGTGAAGGTTTGTAATCATCATGTTCCTGGATACTTGCGCATTGTTTTTGTCCTTGAGAGAGTGACTATGGAGGCTTCTTATGACAGATTAAAAGAACTAACATCAACATAGAATTTGCATTTAAAAGAACCATATGCAAATCCATTTAGAAGTCTATGTTAGAAAAAAATGATAAATAGATAAAAAGTTTTGCAAAATGCTAGACCCACAAAGACATATCCACAAAACAAGCCACAAAATGATGTGTTACTTCCTGATAGGTGTATTTTTATATAGTTTCTCTCTTTTATCTTTGATTAAGCCAATCTGAAAGTGACAAATCATTTTGTGGCTTCTTTTGTGAAATTGATTTTGTGGGTGTAGCATTGCCCAAAAGTTTTAGTGATATCAATATAGAAGTCCTTGTTAGAAAACTGACAAAAAGGTAATTGCGCTAATAATTGATCATAATTAGGAAGTTTTGGGTGCACGTGACTCTTGTGGACTCAAAGTTGAGCCGGGTTGATATTTAGCTGCTCTAGCTGTCACAACTCACCATTTCAGGTCATTTCTCGAACTTTGGAAAAACACTATTCATCAAACACTATTCATCAGTTACTATTCATCATTTTTTGTGTCAGTTTGACATTCCGAGAAGCATTCAGAAATTTTACTATTCACTGAACACTATTCATTGCCGGAAAAGATTTCATCATTTACGTGCATTACACATTTCATCGTAAATTTAGTTTACGGGTATTCAAATTCGCGTAATCGGATTGGTTTAGGTGCGAATTCATTTCATTATCAGTAAGGACACTGCATACGGACTAGAGACAGTCTGCATATCATCAGTAGGTCATTTACATGTTATACCACTCTTAGGATTTTCAAATTTATATATTTGATACATTTAACGTTTTCCTTATAATTATTTATAAATAAACGTTAACACACGGTTTATACATGAAGAATATATCTAAATATTCCCACAATGGTCCCGACATATTTTTATATCCATTTTATCATCATAAAAGTTATTACATTTATTTACCCAGTATTTTGGAATTTTACGTTTTCCAGTTCAGCGTTTTACGCGAATTACGCATTTTTAACCCGCGTTTCCAGTTTTAACAACGTTCAAGCAACCCGATGGAACTTACCAATCATTTTTATTTTATTATGGAGTATTTTGACAAGTTTAGTCATTCTTTCAAATTTCAAATTTTTACGATGCCCGAATTTACGTTTCGCGGTTTAAAACTTTACGTTTTGCGATTAATGGAACCAAAACCGACTCCGTGAACTAGATTACCAAGCTTCCCACACACATTTAACCAACATGTGCAGCGCCCCCTCATTAGTCTTCACATTGACCATATAATTACAAGTATGCCATTGAAATTAGATAATATTTACCAAAAACCTCCAAAACATAACACATATATAATTTTTGGATCAAAAAGTGCTCATTTCTCTTCTCCATCACAAAACCCACGACCCAAATCAATACTCCATGATCAAGTGATGATTTTCCAAAGTACAAAGCATCAAAGTTGTTCATTTCATCATCCTAATCAAGAATCATAACCCAAAAACACAAGTAATCCAAGGTTTCTAATCATCTCACCACCTATTATTTCAAAGTGAGTATTCAAAATTATTTTCATGTTTTCATCTAATTAGCATATGTATCTTATGGTATTCATGCTTAATTTCATGCACAAGCTAGCTATACCACTTTATTTTTGTAGACTTTTTTATCATACAAACCCTAGATTGTGATTTAGGTGTTCCCTTGTTAAATTAACTTGATTACTAGTCATTAGGAACCCATGGCACCCTAAGAAGGTGTATGGTAAGATTAGTATAGTTTTGTGAAGTTTGCAAGAGTTTTGGTTGATGTAGAAACTAGTTTTGAACCTTGGAAATGGATTTGTAACAAGTATATAAGCCTACTGTCCCATTTTTGTAAATCCAGGAAAATCAGTAAACATAAAGTAAACTTTGGCAAAATTTTTAGAAAATACTTTCAAAAACGAATCCGTAGGCGAAAGAACGGATTAAAAAGAGTTTATAACGAAGAAGTTATGATTTTTCCAAGTTTATTGACGAAAACTATTTTCCGGAAAAATACATGCTGTTGGACGTTTTTCGTCGGACAAAAAGAGGCTTTAGACGTAACCCAGAGGAGTCAAGCTTTCCAAAATATATTACTACATACTAAGACATAACCGTGGATATAAAGAACAAGTAAAACGGGCTTATAAAGACAAAGATATTCACGTTTCAATATCGGCAAAAATCCTCTATAATTGGCAGCTTTTAGAAATAATAATAACACTACGTACTAAATTCTAGATTTTCTAGAAATATTAACCAAGTACCCAAATTTATAATTAATGAAGTATTAGTGATTACAAGTATATTTTTATCACTACAAGGCGTTATTTCAAGGATTTCAACACTAACATGGAAACATACGATATATATATATATATATATATATATATATATATATATATATATATATATATATATATATATATATATATATATATATATATATATAAGTATATATATTGCAACTAGCTTTATTTTTCTAATAGCCATATTTTTCCTAAATCTTGGAAAATGTATATTTTTGATAACAACAAGTGTTTTTCAAAGAGTAGAGTTGTATAGGAACATGTGCATGGACATTCATAACATCTTTTGGTGATCTAAAGTAGATCGTTCATCATTCACATTAGGTTGTGGCTAGTGTGCGCGCCTTGTTTTTCAGCTCATTACATGTTCATGGTTGTTCATTTCACATCATCACAGTATCATCAGCTAGAGGTGAGCTTTCATAGCCCCGTTTTCAATTCAACATTTTTGATTGTTTTCAAATCCCACGGGGGAATACATTGCATCAATCATTTTAGTACGAGCCCAAGTACCAAAACATATGTACATTGCTTAAGTTGCTTTACCATTCAGTTAAAGTCCCCTGTTTATTATCATGGACCGTTAATTTGCCGGTAAGCGAGAGTGAGTGGATAGATCTATCGAGGGTGACGCCTCCATCTGTGGTAGTGATTACCAACCGTAAGCGGATGCATTTCATGTCTTTTACAGTTACGAGTGTTCTGGTAAAACATTCGGGAGGGGCATACATTAGTCATAGCTTCGGGGTCATGAGCTTAAGGTCTATTGTACAATTTTCATGAGATTTTTATCTTGCACTTTTACTTGTGGTGGCCGTACATCATTACATTTTACAAACCTATGGAATTCACCAATATTCGTGTTGACGTTTTAGCAATGTATTTCAGGTTATTAAGGTAACTCATGTGACATGCATTTGGACCTTCATGGAGTCGCGAAGTCGACGCGTCTCATCATTATTTCATGCACTTATGTAAACGTTTGATCTAGTATGACTTGTTTTTCATAAACATGCAACACATTTTGGGGACCTCATTTTGTAAACTCTGAATTATTTCAATGATCAAACGAAGTATTTTCCAAACGACACTTTAGGTCGTTCAATGTAACTGTAACTGTGGTGCTATGACAGACACCCCCAGGTATTCCATTCCGCTACAAGTCAGGTAAATTGGGGGTGTGATAGATTGGCATCAGAGCTAAGGTTATAGCGAACTAGGATGTATCTTGGACCCTAGACTATAACCGCATCATCATAGCATCTCATCATTTCATCATAAGTGCATAATCATGATACATGTTGTTTCATGCATACCCTGTGCGAGTTATTTATACTTATATTTGTATATGTATATCATTTTATTGACCTGGTTCACAAGCGACATGTCTTCAGATACTCACCCTGACATCCTTTTATCGGATCCCGACATTGAAGATGCCTTGTCATCTTCCACTACCAATATACCACCAGTTGCACTTACACCACCATTAGCACTATTGATTTGCCATAGGAACAGGGTTTTCCTATCATTCAGCCCATACATAGAATGCCTTTTGGTAGAGTATTCAGACTTAATCTTAATGGACTTATTAGGATGCTTATATCAAGGAAGATAGTGTGTTTTCTTTCCTTCACTAGTAGAGCACTCACTATTCAGGTACTATCACCACCATCAGTTACTTATTACACTATTGGTCGTCCCATAGTGCGTACTTCAGTTTTACCTTTTGGATGTCGCGAGGTAGTGCGAAAGAGGGTAGTATTCCATTCACTAGTACCATCATTGTCATTTTCCTTTTCCATTCCCACTTGCCATGAACTAGATAACACCTAGCAGATAATACCAATATCACGGACTCAACAGGAACATCCGCAGATTCTTCAGGAATGGTTCAGAACCTACATTATCTAAGATTTGATAGATGCACAACTTCAGACACCACTTCAGGACTATCTTGACCTTATGATGCCACAAACCTGATTTCACACAGAGGGACACCAGGAAGTCCCTAGACCAGACTTATATCCTCACTAGTTTTTACTATTATCCTAGCCACAGAAAGTGTGGGACATAGTCTAAAGAACTTGTTGTCTTTTGATTGTTGTACAAACAAAAATATTTAGTGTGACTCTACTATGTAAGAAATGGTTGTGCTATTTGTGATATCGGTTCACGTAGACTGAAATTTTCATGTATTATATTCATGTGTTATGAATATGATGACTTTGATTAACTATATATCCTCATGGTCTCTTATGATTTGATGAAGAGAGATTTAAGCAAACCACTACAGACATGACGCAAGCTGCTGTTGGACAAGTCACTGCCAAGAACATAGCCACCGCCCTCACTAAGGAACTTACTCACGTGGAATTTATGGGGTTCAATCCTCTCTCCTTTAGCGGAACTAGAGACACAAAGGAATTTCTCAAATGGTTCGAAGAAATAGAAACAATATTTCAATGTGGCGACTGTCGTAAGGAAGACAAGGTTAAGTTCGCCACATGCACTTTTCAGGATCATGCCCAGGAATGGTGGACCAAACATATTAAGATGGTGGGAGTTGATGCTGCTTACTCACACTCTTGGGAGAAACTAAGAAGGATGATGAGTATAATATTTTGTGTAGGAAATGAATTACGAGCAAAGGAACAGGAAACACTAAACTTTACCATGGTAGGAAATGATGTTGACGAGTACACTACTCATTTTTATGAATTAACACGACTAGGTTCTGCAATGGATGAACCGGAAAGCAAGAAACTTGAAAAGTACATTGGGGGACTCTCAAATGGAATCCGTATGTTGGTCATCGCATGGGAACCCGATACCATGTCTGAAGCTATCAAAATGGCGATCGAGGCAAAGGAACTCATAGTTCACGCCGAGACATCAGGAAACAATAGTGACGATAAAAAGAAGTGGAACAACAATCTAGGTTGCAATGCTGCTCAACAATCACCCAAAGGACAAGAAGTGAATAGAGCCTTTTCTGCAGAACCACACACAAAGAGAAGGTATACTGGAAAGTTACCTTACTGCAACCTGTGTAATCAACATCACCGAGGTCATTGCAGTAAAACATGTGGAGTGTGCAAGAAGCAGGGTCATTGGACTGAAGACTGTAGGAAACTCACAAATCAGAAAACCCCAGGGAGTTGCTTCAAATGTGGAAACTTAGGGCATTTCAAGAATGACTGCCCGGAGCTAAGGAACAAGGAAAATCAGGAACTTGGAATCAAGACTGAATCGCTCGAGGAATAGCGTGAGCTGTTGAAAGAGAACCGTCAGGATATTAGCAACATCAAGGATAACAACAATGCTTCAGCAGGAGGAGCCTTGTTTCAATATATAAACCGTAGTTCGAGCCCTTTAGGGTTGTATCTTTCCTTTTGTACTTACCGTTGGTACGATGACATAACCTAGTTGTATTAAGCACTTTTCTATCCAATGTAGTATCTATCCTTTGTTACCTCTGTGATAATCATAACCTTCGTTTACTCCATTTTCTATCCCAATTGCTCAAACTTCAATCGCTTCGCAACATTTTAGCATTGTCTTATCAGGGATTAGGCTGATTTCGTTTTTGATGAATTAGTAGACTATTACCATTCGACAAGATTCACCCACGTATCCAATACACCATTCAAGCTATTTTACTATCATATGGGAAAATTGTTTTACAGAAAAATTTCTGAAGTAAGCTATTTTATTACCATCCTATAAATTGATTTTTCTATCATTACACCAAGTATTTACTATTATTACGCGAGGCAATTTTCGGGTTATTTGAAAGAAAACATCAGGATACCATTTTTAATAACAATGCGTTGAACACCATCTAAAACTTTTGAGAAAAGTTATGATATTTTGACAAAATCTAACATCGCATCATTAGTCCTCAATTGTACATAGCCTGATCACCTATGTAAAATTCAGGAAGGATTATGCCATGAAGGAAATAATTACCTTTTCAAAGGATTGTTAATAACAATCTTCATTTAAAAGTTTTGTAAACAAAGGAACTCTTTCATAAACATCCCTTTTGCCGAACTATCCCTGGATACTTACCCCACCTGTCACCCACTTAGCCATTAAGTTGGATTTTCCCATTGACTTCCCTAGGAGAGACTTTCCATATCAATTACATGCAGGATTCCTCTATACAATAGAAGCAACGAAGGGATTACAAAACTACTAACCAGAACTAGAAGTATATAGTGAGAGAATTCATAACTCAACAACAAATTTTAAGATACTGCGAGACCATCCGAATCACCATCTCTGACTTAGTTGTCAAATTCTATCGTTTAAGGGTACTAGCTAGACTGAGCTACAGGATTGAACTCAATAAATGTCCGCAGGGCAACACAATAGAAATAACCCAAGCTTCTGATTGAGACTGTAGAGCATTTCATTTAAACATGGCCTCATCTATACATAAACTTTCCTGCAGTAAGTTTTCACAAAGGACAATTGTTTGAAACAAGAATATCAATGTAGATTCCTCTAAGGCATTATGTCTCTAGACATTTCAGATAACCTCACCTTCATACCAAGCAAGGGATCAAACCGGAACATATCTCCTCATCTACATGGGAAAACAGAATAGACATTCATCGACACAACATCAAGTGATACCTTCGTCTTGCCAATTACAACGATAAAATATTTCAGGACTTAAGTTAGTCTAAATACCTATGCTTGTAGTTATACCTGATAACCACTAATAGACATTATCCAACCACAGGAACTAAATGTTAGACATCTATGCATTTAAGCGAACATTTCCCATCCTACCATTTTATCCTTGTTAGTGTTATCACTTTTAATTAAAGTTGATGCGTTTACATAAATCACATACCTTGTGGCAAAAAAAAAAAAAAAAAGAAAAAAAAAAGAAAAAGAAAAATGATTTCTGAAATTCCTATTTTGAACAAGTACGATCCTTTTTGGTCAATCTTTAGCAACACTATTGTACAATGAGAAATATACATAGACATCAAACTTTGGTAAGCAGTCTTAATCACAACATGTTTGAAAACAATTTTTCTACTTCATAACTACTGAAATTTTGAATCACCAGGAAAAATATTACTAAGTAAATCATTTGCTCCAGTTTTCTAAATTCGTTTATTCAGAAAAAGATTTTAACCAAAACTCACAATTGCGAGACAAATTTCCAGAACCAATTTCCCTACAACATCGCTTATGCATTTAGGATTTGTGACTTGACAATAAAGAATATTTGGAATATGTGATGAAGGAATTAGGAAGGACATCACAAATTAATCACGAACTTCAGTAGGGGAGACCAAACCCAATAGACAAAGAAGGACATATGTCTTATCATCCGTTGGAACAAAACACAAGGAATCAAATTGTTACCTACATTCTATCCCTTTCAGATAACGCCAAGTTCGAAGGACCGAACTTTGTGGAATTAGTCACAAAGGTTTATTGTACCCATTTCAGTTATTCCTGTTAAGGAAACCGATTCACCTTGGACTTCAAGTAATCATTTCAGGATTTCCTTCAGAAACCCATTTAGATGTGAACATCACCTATCACCCTCAGACCGATGGTCAAGGCGAGAGAACAATTCACACATAGGAAAGTATGCTCAGAGCATGAGTGATTGACCCTAGAAATGGTTGGACTAATCATTTAACATAAATCAAATTCATCTACAACAATAGTTATCACACCAACAACGAGAAATTGGCAGAAGTTAGGTTGGTACATAACACACATTATTTGGATTGGATATCCTGAACAATTCAAGTGGGAGGATAAACTAAGTTAAAAACATTGCCTTGGATTGGCATGATACATATTGAATAACAAGAGAGGTTGAACCTTTAGCATATTGGACCATCTAAGATTCATTTTAGAATCGAACAACTAGCATACAAACTTGAGTTCTGGCAGAATTCAGCAGTATATATTACCAGTATCACATTTACAACATTAAGAAGCGCAGACCATCGATTGATGGGCCAAACTCAGAAAAAGCTCAACTCACTAGTTCAGTAGGCATTCATGAAATAACCAAAAATTTCCTACAAGTCAAGAATCAGTTACAAGTTCAATAAGTCGTAAACCATTAAGAAAACTTGGAAAGTTCTACAGAGTTATGCAGAAAGTTCTGCCTAGGAAAGGCATGTTATCATTCAGAAAACTTGGAAAGTTACACCAATATACACTGGATCATTTAATATTCTGACAGAGAAGGCATAGTGGCCGTCAGACTTGAGCCTTATTAGAGAACAACAGGATTACACAACCATGTATTATCATTTTTTTTTTTTCAGATTAGTCACTCATAATCCCATTTGGAAAGGAATCCAACCCAAGGACAAACTCAGACCTTGTAAGAGAACCAACAGAAATCATGGACTGTGTGGTCAAACAGTTGAATCAGAGTCGAATTCCTATCGTTAGAGTTCGCTGGAATTCTCGAATATCATCACCTTTTCACCAATACGTTTTCAGAGACCAACATAAATTGAACTTCGGGACGAAGTTCCTTTTAGAGGGGAAGACTGTCACAACTCACCATTTCAGGTCATTTCCCGAACTTTGGAAAAACACTATTCATCAAACACTATTCATCAATTTACTATTCATCATTTTTGGTGTCAGTTTGACATTCCGAGAAGCATTCAGAAATTTTACTATTCACTGAACACTATTCATTGCCGAAAAAGATTTCATCATTCACGTGCATTACACATTTCATCGTAAATTTAGTTTATGGGTATTCAAATTCGCGTAACCGGATTGGTTTAGGTGCGAATTCATTTCATTATCAGTAAGGACACTGCATACGGACTAGAGACAGTCTGCATATCATCAGTAGGTCATTTACATGTTATACCACTCTTAGGATTTTCAAATTTATATATTTGATACATTTAACGTTGTTCTTATAATTATTTATAAATAAACGTTAACACACGGTTTATACACGACGAATATATCTAAATATTCCCACAATGGTCCCGACATATTTTTATATCCATTTTATCATCATAAAAGTTATTACATTCATTTACCCAGTATTTTGGAATTTTACGTTTTCCAGTTCAGCATTTTACGCGAATTACGCATTTTTAACCCGCGTTTCCAGTTTTAACAACGTTCAAGCAACCCGATGGAACTTACCATTCATTTTTATTTTATTATGGAGTATTTTGACAAGTTTAGTCATTCTTTCAAATTTCATATTTTTACGATGCCCGAATTTACGTTTCGCGGTTTAAAACATTACGTTTTGCGATTAACGGAACCAAAACCGACTCCGTGAACTAGATTACCAAGCTTCCCACACACATTTAACTAACATGTGCACCCCCACCCCCCCTCATTAGTCTTCACATTGACCATATAATTACAAGTATGCCATTGAAATTAGATAATATTTACCAAAAACCTCCAAAACATAACACATATATAATTTTTGGATCAAAAAGTGCTCATTTCTCTTCTCCATCACAAAACCCACGACCCAAATCAATACTCCATGATCAAGTGATGATTTTCCAAAGTACAAAGCATCAAAGTTGTTCATTTCATCATCCTAATCAAGAATCATAACCCAAAAACACAAGTAATCCAAGGTTTCTAATCATCTCATCACCTATTATTTCAAAGTGAGTATTCAAAATTATTTTCATGTTTTCATCTAATTAACATATGTATCTTATGGTATTCATGCTTAATTTCATGCACAAGCTAGCTATACCACTTTATTTTTGTAGACTTTTTGATCATACAAACCCTAGATTGTGATTTAGGTGTTCCCTTGTTAAATTAACTTGATTACTAGTCATTAGGAACCCATGGCACCCTAAGAAGGTGTATGGTAAGATTAGTATAGTTTTGTGAAGTTTGCAAGAGTTTTGGTTGATGTAGAAACTAGTTTTGAACCATGGAAACGGATTTGTAACAAGTATTTAAGCCTACTGTCCCATTTTTGTAAATCCAGGAAAATCAGTAAACATAAAGTAAACTTTGGCAAAATTTTTAGAAAATACTTTCAAAAATGAATCCGTAGGCGAAAGAACGGATTAAAAAGAGTTTATAACGAAGAAGTTATGATTTTTGCAAGTTTATTGACGAAAACTATTTTCCGGAAAAATACATGCTGTTGGACGTTTTTCGTCGGACAAAAAGAGGCTTTAGACGTAACCCGGAGGAGTCAAGCTTTCCAAAATATATTACTACATACTAAGACGTAACCGTGGATATAAAGAACAGGTAAAACGGGCTTATAACGACAAAGATATTCACGTTTCAATATAGGCAAAAATCCTCTATAATTGGCAGCTTTTAGAAATAATAATAACACTACGTACTAAATTCTAGATTTTCTAGAAATATTAACCAAGTACCCAAATTCATAAATAATGAAGTATTAGTGATTACAAGTATATTTTTATCACTACAAGGCGTTATTTCAAGGATTTCAACACTAACATGGAAACATACGATATATATATATATATATATATATATATATATATATATATATATATATATATATATATATATATATATATATATATATATATATATATATATATATATATATATATATATATATATATATATATATATATATATATATATATATATATTGCAACTAGCTTTATTTTTCTAATAGCCATATTTTTCCTAAGTCTTGGAAAATGTATATTTTTGGTAACAACAAGTGTTTTTCAAAGAGTAGAGTGGTATAGGATCATGTGCATGGACATTCATAACATCTTTTGGTGATCTAAAATTGATCGTTCATCATTCACATTAGGTTGCGGCTAGTGTGTGCGCCTTGTTTTTCAGCTCATTGCATGTTCATGGTTGTTCATTTCACATCATCACAGTATCATCAGCTAGAGGTGAGTTTTCATAGCCCCGTTTTCAATTCAACATTTTTGATTGTTTTCAAATCTCACGGGGGAATACATTGCATCAATCATTTTAGTACGAGCCCAAGTACCAAAACATATGTACATTGCTTAAGTTGCTTTACCATTCAGTTAAAGTCCCCTGTTTATTATCATGGACCGTTAATTTGCCGGTAAGCGAGAGTGAGTGGATAGATCTATCGAGGGTGACGCCTCCATCCGTGGTAGTGATTACCAACCGTAAGCGGATGCATTTCATGTCTTTTACAGTTACGAGTGTTCTGGTAAAACATTCGGGAGGGGCATACATCAGTCATAGCTTCGTGGTCATGAGCTTAAGGTCTATTGTACAATTTTCATGAGATTTTTATCTTGCACTTTTACTTGTGGTGGCCGTACATCATTACATTTTACAAACCTATGGAATTCACCAACATTCGTGTTGACGTTTTAGCAATGTATTTCAGGTTATTAAGGTAGCTCATGTGACATGCATTTGGACCTTCATGGAGTCGCGGAGTCGACGCGTTTCATCATTATTTCATGCACTTATGTAAACGTTTGATCTAGTATGACTTGTTTTTCATAAACATGCAACACATTTTAGGGACCTCATTTTGTAAACTCTGAATTATTTCAATGATCAAACGAAGTATTTTCCAAACGACACTTTAGGTCGTTCAATGTAACTGTAACTGTGGTGCTATGACAGACACCCCCAGGTATTCCATTCCGCTGCAAGTCAGGTAAATTGGGGGTGTGACACTAGCTAGCCCTTTTCTACCATGCATTGTGGGTTGGCACAGCTCCTCAATCGTTCGGAGATCGGGAGCTGGCATGTGTTGGTGTTCATCTCCACCCACCGGAGGGTTTTGATTATTCGGATCCATTTCCACAACGTTAGGGAAATGGACACGGTGTGTGTGTCGAATTACCCTATCGGGGTTTGACAAAGGTGATATAAGACTCTCAAAAGAAGAGCGGGTGTGCATACACCAAAAACAAAATCAAAAAGAAAAAGAAGAAGAAAAGAAAAAGAAAAATCTTTTTATTTTTTTATCTCAAAAACTTTTTTTTTCTTTTGTTTTTTCTTTTTATAAAACGTTACGTTAATTGAAACCGTTTCTTTCAAAACCACTCGCGACGGGACGGGAAAGAAGAGTGTTTCTCTCTTCAGCTAGCAATTTAATGTCTTAGCTTCCGTATTTCCCGCTTAATCGGTCGTAGAAATTGAAATAATCCGATAAACAACTAATTTCACGTTTTTGTTATATTGTGAGACTTATTTGGTTTACAATGCCCTCCCTTCCACCGGAGGGTCGAGGCTGTAACTTTATTATTTTTGTATTTTTGTAAACACTTTAGGAAAAGTGTTTTTAATTTTTCAATTTTTATATTTTTATAAAAATATATACAAAATAGAGGAAGACTTAACAAAACACGATTTTTCAAAACAAATATTCAAAAACTCACTTCGACCTTCCCCGGCAGCGGCGCCAAAAATTGATTGTGTCAAAATCAGCTTATTATAATATAGTAGTATAGTATCAAAATGATCCGCACAAAATACGGATCACCCGAGTCGTTTCCGAGTGAAGGTGAATGGAATCAAGAATATTGATTCATGTAAATCGTGAATTGGGAAGTGATGAAAGTGAAAATAGTAATCAAGTAATTCAAAGAATAACAAACAATGATGAATTATGCAAGAAGTACAAGCTATATATGCACTAAAGTTGAAAACGTAAAAACGGAAATGCAAACGCGTTTATTAAAACGTAACTTTTAACGAAAAATGATCCTACAAACGTGAAATTATTTTCTAAAAATCTTAAACTACTAAAATGAATTTCCAGAAAAAGAAAATTATTTTTTTGATTTTTCTTTTATTTTCTATGAATGTATTCTGATTTTTGTAATTTTAAATGAATTAAAAATGGAAGAAAATAGAACAATAAAGAGGAAAAATGAAAATTAATTTTTGAAAAATCTAAAACATTATAAAAGAATTTCCTAAAATATTTTTGTATTTTTCACACCTTTTTCTGAATTTTTATGGATTTTTGTTTATTAAAATCTATTTAAAAAGGTATAAAATCAAAGGAAAATAAAGAAAAATATCAAAACAGCTTGTAAAAATCGGAAAAAATTCCAGAAAATCAACAATAATAAAAATAACTTGGAGAAAAAATTTGAAGTGAAAAGAAGCTGAATAAGTGCTTATTTTTGCAAACTGCTTATTCACAAGTGCTTATTTATAAGCACTTGTGAACCAAACTTGAATGACTCTTTGAAAACAGATTAATGATGCTTATGAATATTCAATAATGCCAATTTCAAATCAGAATAAGCTCAGATCCCCAGAAATCAATCAAATAGTTGATATAGCTTATGCAATAAGCTCACACAATAAGCAATATAAGAACAAACAGATCCAGAAGCTAAACAATGATGCAAATCACTATAACAACTACCAATAAGCTCAGAAAAAAGCTCAAGTACACCGATATAAGCTCAATGAAACACTACCAGGCCACAATTTCAAACAGATACACTGTCCCAACTAAGCTTATAAACAGAAGCTAAAAGCACTTCAAATAAGCTCAAACTCAACAGCTTATGGGGGCAAAAACACTATGGAACAACTGAGATACAATATCAAGCAATTATATGACCAAATACTACTGTATGCTACTCAAAAATCACCCAAATACAGCAGCCTATGAACTAAATTCCAATGCAACAGTTGACTATTTGAAGCTAAACTACTTTGACTTTATGCAAATTGAACAGCTGATTTATAATCCTAAATGGTAATATTAAGCTATTATTAATCAATTTTAAGCTAATTTGATATATTGTATAACTAAAACTTCAATTCTACTCACTGATTTCTAATCTACTCAACTACTAATGAGATAATAAGCTAAATTTGACTATTAGCAAACTACACAGTAAATTTTATGATTCAAAAAACTATTACTATACTAAAATGACCTGTGTGTGCACAATCTATATCAATCAACCAGCTGCAATACTCAGCAATGTGTAGATCCAAACACCCCTAAACAATACAGATTCAATGCAATAACATGTTTCAATCAAAATTTTCCAACAAATCTTACAATAACAATCTCCTATCATTATCTGAATCACAAATCTCCAATTACAAGTTCTAGATCCAACAGCTATGACAGCTATGACAGATTACAAATCCTCACTAAACAGTCACTTATGAAACTTTGAGGACTTTTTCTGCCATTGTTCAAAAATATCTTTCAAGGACAATTTATGACAACTCTGATTCTCCAAGGGTTGACTTTGACCTTTTCTCCATAAATTTCCATGAGGGACTGAATCTGTCATCTTTCAAAATGTAGGGACTACTTCTGACTTTTCCTCAAACTTTCCCAAAAATGATGAATCATGCAAATCTTCAAACTTTAGGGATCTCTTTTGACTTTTCAAAGCTCAACTTGATTTCTAGCTTGACTTTCTGACTCATTCTACTCTCGTGCTCGTTTTTGCCGGATTTTTGCTTGTTTTTCGTCTTTTTACGATATATCCGTACCTGCACGTTCACAAACATAAAAACACACATTCTTTGGCATTTGTTAGCATAATTAGTCTATTTGGGTCCCTTTTTTTCTATGAAAAGGTATGTGAATTAACACATACCAATATGTATTTTATATATATATATATATATATATATATATATATATATATATATATATATATATATATATATATATATATATATATATATATATATATATTGATTTTCGCGAATCACACGGAAACTCACGCTTTAATAGGTAGACACGAATTAGACTCAATGATGTCTCAATCAAAGAATAAACCTTAGTTGGCATTCCCATAACGGCCATCTCCCTTGCAATCCATAAATATAGTACAACAAATAGTGGCGATATCAAACACGTATACATAACATACATCGTTGATTTATAACACGTACCAATGAATAATCGATTAGCTATTCGGTTAAGTTTAGACAAACAGATTATCTCACATCTTTCTATTTTTTTCCTAATAACTAACTAATGGTGTAAAATTTCACCACATCATCATAACAATAGATCTGGATGATTTTTTTTTTTCTTTATATTTTTCAATACTTCAGATATAAAAGTAATAATGAAAGTAGTAAACACATGAAAAATAAAAATATAATATCTACTTTCACTTCCCATTGCATTGTGCAATTCCTGACCTAACCATAGATAATAATTACGCACACGAACACATGAAACATGGGGAATACACACTTTACCAAAAGCAACTAACCACGGACTTTAATCTACAGGGTAGGCTAAGGTGTAAGGGTGTAATGAAATATTTAAACATTGGTGTAAGAAATGAAAGGAATGGCTCTGACGGTTTTTCTAGGGGTATCTTACTCCAAAAATTAGAGTAACAAATGGGTTTAACATGGTGATTAACTAACCAATGTAGTTAGTTAATAAACATAACATAAATATAGGCTATTAGGGTGCAATCCTAGAAATTTACCAAGTTAGACAAGTTACTCCAATTATATCAATAACACTCATTATGGTGGTCTCGAATAGTATACAAGCCAAATTCTAAAGTTTACTACAAGTCACCGGCACACTCATATTTTTGTGGAATTTGGTTAAAATAGAGGAAATGGATAAGGCTTAATTCTCACAATATGGAAATAAGGGCTATGCGTGCGGTTATGTAACTTTGATTTCACAAAAACATGCTATTTTTTTAAAAAAATTTAAGCATATTAAGCATATATTACACATATTTTTGAAAAATAAGGACAAGTGACATTCTAATTCTCCACCCCCCCCCCCCCCTCACTTAAGATAAACAACGCCCTTGTTGTGTAAAATTAAAAACATAAAATAAAAAGAGTTAGAATGGAAAACTCTGTTGAGATTTGCTTAGTATGATCCTCCATTATGCGTATGTGAGCAACTTATCATTTTCTTCTGAAGAATGGCGTTGGTGTCGCCATGACTAGAATCATCACATAGAAAATATAGAATGTATGTAAACCGCCATTTTCTTGCGATCAACCTGTGTTAATGAACATGAAAATCACAGCTGGTGTGTCTTTGATTAATCTATGGTTAGTTAAAATAAAACATAAATAAAAAATTAAAACCAAAAATTTCATCAGGTCAGTTGATACCCCGCATACATGGGATGGGATGCACCGTAGCAAGCCTGGAATAAAATACAAGTCAGAAATTTCATGCGCCGTATCCTTAAACATGGATACACCGTATCAAAATAACTGACAAAAAGTTCAAAGTGCAAAAATAAAATTAAAATACAGAAAAATAAAAGGATAGATATGAGCAGTATAATCAATACGCCGCATCCTTATTATAGGATACGCCGTATCAATGTCCAGGTCTGACAGACTCGATGACAGAAATAGTAAAAATTCTGGATTGTCTCCCGGTAAGCACTTCTCTTTATACAGAGTCTTTAAGTTAGACTCATCTTCAGCTTCTACTTTGTTTTGTTGACGCCCACGTGTTTATTTGACTACTCTCTCATCATGAACATATTTAGGTCCCAAATGCAACACTCCTTTCCCTCTCTACCCATCGTGTTTATCTACAATGAGAAATGGTGACATTTTATAGCATACCTTGTTCGTGGCATTATTAAATCCTGGGTGAGTACGAGGCATCATATAGGTGACATTGTCGTTTCCATTGTGCAGGGTAATTTTTCCTTCAAATCTCTTTGCATCAATGTTAGTTTCCCTACAAAATGGTTTTCCAAGAAGTATATCACCCATTTCCTTGTCAAGATAAGCATTCATGTCTTTCACAATAATAAAATCTGTAACAATTGAAAATTTTCCAACAAAAATAGGCACATTCATAAAAGTTCTCAATACATTTCTCCCCTTATAATCGATATTTTGTTTCATAACTGAATTATAAAAACCTTTTGACCCACATTAATTGGTAAAATAGAGAAGAAATTAGCATATTGTAACAACCGTGATTTTAGCAGGTTTGTCAAACTGTTAGTTTCGAGCCGTTTAACTTTTGCTTGGTGGGACTTAGGGTTTTGTGTGGCGTATGTGTGTATACGCGTATTTTGGTTTTAAATCTTTTGTGTGATTTTATTGATGTGAGTTGAGTAGTATTGATTTTGGGATAAGTTCATTTTGATCACCTTGGTGGTATAGAAATGACTTGTGTAGTTTTGTGTTTCGTTGTTGTTGCGTAACAAGTTTTCGTTCAAGCTGTTGAGCGTTAATAAGTTATGTGGTGTTCGGTTGTATGGGTTATGTTAATATTAAGTGTGGAATTCTATTTTTGAAAACATTGGTTTGAAAATGATAATTATTCGAGTCATCGTAGAAATGAAGGTTTATCGCGTAAGATGTTAACTTTCGATATAGTCTATTATAAAATAACTAAAATACAAGGTTTTAAGTGTAATAATCAATATTAATAAAAATAAAATAAAAATGTATGTATATGTATAAAAAAAATCGGCAAAAATGGTTTAAAGAAAAAAAAAGGAAACAAAATTATAGTCTAATTATAATTTCTAGCTAGAAGGTTATCTAGAATAATCCTAAAGTAATATAAATACAAAACAAAAACACCCAACCTTTTTTTTTGAGAATACGGTCGACCAAAAGGGAGGGAAGAAGAAAAAAGTTGGGGTTTTATTTTTGAAGCATAAAGATCAAGTCAATTAATTATTATAATTCATGTAACAAAGATATGGTAGATTAAGGTTTACTCTCAATTCTGTACATTATTAATATAAAGCATGTTGGGATCAATAATTAGTAATATTATGATGTTTGATGAAGAGATTAGAGCATAAGACATGTTAATTAACGAGTTAGGGTTTGACAGATTTTTAGGGTTGTAGTAATTCGAAGTTATTTGATAGATGGTAATAAGTTAATTCATGAATATTTAGTCTAAATTGTAGTTCAGAGAACCTAATTTCCAAAAAGTCCGGCCACGATCAATTTCGAGGTCGGGAGGTCAGTCTAGTGATTTTTGCAAGTAAAGGGGTCAAAGCTGTTAGACCAGGACAGATTTAGGGTAAAAGTATAGAGGTTAAAAGTGGATTTGAAAGTGTAATTAAGGTTAGCCCTTCTGTGGAAGTTGGGTTCTATATGTCTTTTGACTTCCACACGGAGGGTATGCGTTAATAAGTTGTGAAAATATGTTTCTTAGGTCAAAAAATTTTGGTGTGCGCTCAGATCCGAATCTGGATAGTTTTTGAGTTTGATTTTCCAAATGGTACTTGTAAGTGTTTATATTGCATGGTCTTCTGGGAGAATCTTGTATGCACATGAGGGATCATGTTAAATTTTTGGTGTGAGTTTTGGAGCTTATCTTGTCGTGAATTTATGTGGGTAGAAGTACCCCAAAAATCTGTGTTTTGTGATAAATTGTTTACAAGGGATTTAGTGAGTGTAAGTGATTGGTAGCATTTAGTATGGAGTCTAGGTGACCCATGGTGGTTTATATGACCCTTAGACATCCATCATATGTTTGTAACATGGACTTTAGCCTCTGGCTTGGTCGCGTGTAATGTGATTCTATTTTATTGTTTAGATTGTGATTGTTGTTTTGGAAGTTGCAAAGATTCAGCTGAGTTTCATTGTCCCATTTTTCTTTGATTTAAACTTGGGATGGGAATTATGCTTGTGTTGAAATAAGTTTTAAGTTACTATGCTTATGTGGTTAAATAAGTGCATGGACTTGTAAGTGGTTGTTGTATGTATGTTGCATGTTATGGTATTTCTGTGTGGTTATTTTATGTTGTCCAATTGGAGGGTAGCTATGCTCCCATTGTTCGTCAGTGCAATCCAATTGGAGGGTAGTAACTCTATCCATTATATTTATGTGTGGTCCGATCGGAGGGTAATGATTACCCATTAATGTGAACTTGGATCATGGGCACGTTCCGTCCCAATTGATGTTTGATACGGTACTTGGATCGTGGGCACGTTTCGTCCCGTTTGTTGACTAGTTGGTTATAATTACATGCTAGTTTGTATGATAACTACCTTTACTGTCCTGCCATGTTTTATAATCACAGTGGACTGTTTGGAATGCGAGAAATTTTGTGTCTTAAACCTATGAATCTCACCAACTTTAAGTTGACATTTTTAAGCATTATTTTCAAGAGAGCGTTACAAGGATAAGATAGAAGGAAGTGACTAGTCGAGACCTTAGTTGCATTGGAAGTGGTTATCTTTTAAGATAGAAAGAAGTGACTAGAAGGAAGTTACTAGTCGAGACCTTAGTTGCATCGATCAGTACTTTATGTCTATTCTTTGCTCTATTTTATTGCATGTAGAAATTCTCTTTGTAGACACCATGTGTTGTGATGATATCCATGATGTTGCACTCGCGTTTCCGCCTTAGCGAGGTATGACAGAATGGTATCGGAGCCTTGGTTATAGAGAAGTAGGTGGTTGAACCTAGACTATAACCTAAGAGTCCCTCATATAAATGCATTTAGGGTCTATGTATAAGTATGGTAATTTATGTGATTATTTTCCCTAAATTTATGATATGTTTCTGTCGATTTTTGGATATCTATTTTATCCCTATACTTAGTGTAGTATATGTCGCTTTTAGTATGCCACCTCCCGCACGTAAGAAGTTTTGTTGGGCTATCATTTTTGCTACCGGTTTCCAGAGAAGTGGTGGGATGAAGTGGACTAACCATAGAATCCGAATTCCCGCTAGCATGTATCCATGTTCGGACAAGGAGAGGTTGTTTATGGAAAACGTTGGTGGAGAAGAAGTGGAGAAGTTTGTAACCATAGTGATTGCCGGAGATGGAGCCGTTACCAAGTACCCTGGGAAGTGTCCTCGCTTCTCATATGAAGGAGAGGTGGTGCAGTCAAAACATCGTGATTTGTATGCACTTGTGGATCATGCAGAATTGGAAGAAAGAAACAGGAATGGGTAGCTGAGTAAAGATGAAGGTGTCACACCTAGCCAAGGCTGAAATGCGAGGGTGTAGCTTCATGGATATCATCACAACACATGGTGTCTATATAGAGAATAACTACATGCAATAAAATGGCAAAGTATAGACACAAAGTGTCATAACAATACCGGAAAGGAAACAACATGATAAACTCTAAACGCACAAATAAACCACTTCCAATGCAACTAAGGTCTCGTCTAATCCCTTCCTTCTATCATAGCCTTAGAATGCTCACCTGAAAATGATGCTTAAAACGTCAACACAATGTTGGTGAGATTCATAGGTTTAAGACACACATACACTCTCAAGGCAACCAGTTTACTGTGATCATAAAATATAGCTGGACAAATAAATTACAGTTATCATATAGCTACATGTATTTGCAAGTCAAGAATCACACACAAGGCAACAACACACATAAGGCAACCAATAGGACAGCTCGTGTCCTCCGACCCCACAATGATTACAACAGGACGGCTCGTGTCCTCCGACCCCAATAAACCACAATTAGGTCGCATGCGTGAGCAACAGGATAAGCATCCTCCTAATTGGAACACATAAACTAGTAACGAGTAGGAGTATTACTCTCCAATTGGATACTCCCCCCCAATTGGACCACACGGCGTTATCATCACATTATCCAATCCATATAATCTGGTACGAGTAGGAGTATTACTCTCCAATTGGATACTCCCCCCCAATTGGACCACACAAGCAAATAATCACACATAGCATGCATACGATAACATTATAAGTCCAAGCTCTTTTAACACACACATAATCACAGTAACTTAAACAATTTAAGACAAGCATCATTCCCATCCCAAGTTAAAAACAAGTTAAAAATATGAGACTATGAACTCACCTCAAACCTTGCAGCTTCCACAACACAAATCACAAATCTAAACAACACAAATAAGTCCACGTCACACAAGGTCAAGCTAAAAGCTACAACCCATGTAATACACATATGATGGATGTCTAAGACTCATATGACCCACCATGCATCTCCTAGACAACATACTAACCACCACCATAACCTAACACTCACTAAATCCCTTGCACTTATAAAACTAGAAAACGCAGAATTTTTGGGTACATTCGCCCACATGAAATCACGACAAATAAAGCTCAACAACTCACACCAAAAATTTACCATGGTATCTCATAAGCATACAAGCTAATCCCAGAAGGACATGGACCAATAACACACACAAGTACTCAAAAGAAAATCAAACTTGTCAACTACTCAAATTCGGATCTGAACGCACACCAAAAAGTTTCAATTAACATAAAATACTTCCACAAGTTTTTATTGCGAATCCTTTTCATGGTAGTCTAATATAACCTAATACTTAACTATTCCAGAAGGCCTAGTCAAAATACCACTTTTACAACCACAAAACACCCTCAAACTTTTACCCAAAATCTGTCCCGGTTTGACAGCTTTGACACCTTAACAAAGAAAAATCAAAAGACCAACTTCCCGACCTTGAAATCAATCGTGGCTGGACTTTTTGGAAATCTCTTTCATTAAACATCAATTTAGACAAAAAAATTCGTGACTTAACTTCTCACCATCTATTAATTACACTCACATCTTTACATCACTACTTTTCTGTCCAAACCCTAACTCAATAACTAACATGTTTTACGCTCAATCCTCTTAACCAAACATCATACTATTACTAATTATTGATCCCAACATGTTAAATAACATTAATTTACAGAATCTAACACAAACCCTAATCCATCATAACTTGTATTACATGAATCTAATCTATAATTAAACAATTAAGGGTTTACTAGGCATACCTTAGGCTTGTTTTCTTCACATAATTGAAACCCTAACTTTTCTCCTTCTCCTCCTCTCCCCCTTGTCGACTTTTCAAGAGAAAAAGAGGTTTTGGGTCGTTTGGTTTGGCTTATATGGGTAGGGGTTGGGCTTGGCTGGGTTGAACTAGGATTCCTTGGGCCTAAGTCATATTTGGACTCAAATTGGGTTTCGTTTTTCCCCTTATCCCTTCTAGCCGATTTTTACTATACATATTTATTTATTTATTTTTATTAAATTTATTTATTACACTCAAAACCTCATACTTTTCATATTTTATAAACACCCGTAGCTAATCCTAGCGTCTTACGCGATAAACCTCAATTTTTACGACAAACCGGAAAATTATCATTTTCAAAACAAAGTTTCCAAAAATATATTTTCACACTCTTTTATAAGCATAACACATAAAAACAAACTCCTCGTAACTTGCTAACGCTCAAATACTTGAACGAAGACTCGTTATGCAAAAACACAAAAACACCAAAAACTACACAAGTCATTTCTACACCACAAAGGTGATCAAAATGAACTTTCCCAAATTCCAAACTTTCCAAATCACAATAAAACCACTTACGCAAAGGGATTTAGTGCTAAAACTCACATATATCACACTTATATCACTTCAAACACCTAGGACACACCAAACAAACGTCAACCGAGTCAAGACTATCAGTCAAACTGACCTGCCAAAACCACGGTTGTTACATCATCCCCCACTTAGGGAAATCGCGTCCCAAGATTTCAACTACTACAGTCACCACTCACAACAGCAAAAGGAAATTTATGGATTTTTAAGCGGAATAATACCACACCATAAAATCACAGAGAAAGAATCACAAAAAAAAAAGTGAACCGACTAAATACCCGAATTCACACAATAGAAAACATTCCGTCACTCCAACAATACACGCAATTAGATACACTCCCTGATCAATAACACCAACAATCCAAACGACTTCTTACAGGTAGGTACGATACCCTCGAACCAAATGAAAATCCAAATGGTAACCGCAGACAACACCACATATAATTGATACACACAAAACAAACATTAATTACGTCTGATCCTCACGTTCCCAAGTAAACTCAGGACAACGCTTAGAATCCCACCATATCTTTACCAACGCTATCTAACCACACTTCAAGCCCTTAATATCTCGATCCATAATCTCAACAAGTTTCTCGACAAAACAAAGAGTCTTGTCAACCTTAATCTCATCTAATGGCACATGCAGACTAGTATCCACCAAACACTTCTTTCAATTAGATACGTGAAACGTATCATGTACACCACTTAATTCCTCAGCTAACTTCAACCGGTATGCCACAAATCAAATCCTTTCTGTAAATCTCAAATGGTCCCACGTATCTCGGTGCTAGCTTGCCTTTCTTACCGAAATGCACAACACCCTTCCAAGGAGATACTTTCAGCATCACAAAATCACCAACACCAACTCTAAAGACTTACGGCGGTTATCCGCATAACTCTCTTTTAGCTATCTCTTGCTGCCTTAAGTCTTTCCTTAATCTGAAAGACCATATCCGTAGTCTCTTCTACTAGTTCAGGACCAATTAGTTGGTTTGTTCCAACCTCTGTCTAAAGAACGGGCGACCTACATTACCTTCCACACAACTTTTCACACGACACATACTCCATACTAGAATGATAATTGTTGATATAGGAGAACTCAACTAAGGGTAAATGTATATCCCGGCTTCCTCCAAAATCAAACACACCCATGCTCTCAGCTCACCATCCAACGCCTGATTTGTACGCTCACTTAGTTCACTCGTTAGAGAATGATAAGTCGTACTCCTCTACATACACGTCCTCAAATCTCTATAACACGTTCACCACTATCACGAAGTAAGTATTTCATCATGTTTCTTGTGACACCCCATGGCTCATTACCAACTCACCGACCGAAAAGTCTCGCCTACTCCTCCATACATCTCTTGCAAAGGTAATGATATGTCTTATCCATTCTCGGATGTATCAAATACCTTGCATGACTGTTGTCCTTACGGTTCCTCTTAATAGAACCAATAGATGGTCCGCAAAGTACATTCCCCCATCTTCATTCCTTTCCATTTACTGGTCTAAATCAAGTAATCATTCTTCTTACATGTTCTCATCCTTGAACCTCTCTCTCTAGGCTGTCAGTATCATCCTCTTAACTCCAAACTGAATTATCATAATCATCGCTCACAAACATCTAAGTTTCACCCGTTCACTCCCTCTCAGCGCTCTTACCACGATGTCCGCCCCTCCTTGACGGTGGCGAATCAGACAATCGTAGTCACTGAGAAATTCCACACCCAACTTCTCTTCGACATATATTAGCCTCTTGTCAAATATATGCTAAAGATTCTTATGATCTGTGTAGATAACACTTTCTGCTCCATACAAATATCATCTCCAAGTTCTACTTCCCAACTTTAAATCATGTATCACACAGTTCCTCTTATGGATCTTCCACCTCCGCGATGCCTACGCATTCTATAGAAAGATAGAAATGAATCATCAATAGTACCTGCCAACCCTAAGGACAATCGTCTCTCAGATGGTGTCTTAGGTACTTTCCACTCTTCACCACTTTTATCTTACTAATGTCAACGAACACTCTTTATCGTTGACAACCTTCGTGAAGAACGTACATCTTAAAGCTGAACTTCTCACTTGGACACTTGGCAACATCCTCTTCTTCTTCAACGAACAAATTGATAATCAAAACGACAATCTATCATAAGTAAACGACGCGAACCATGAAACCGGTCGAACTAAAACGTATATCAACGAACTCAAAAGGGGTACGAATTACCGACTAGCGAAGTAACGAACATCAAAATCAAAGCTAGAAAAAACACAATAAGAAATTTTTCCCCAATAAAAGTAGACACGGATAAAATGTTCATGAAAACCCATACAGAGAAAATATAAAATACACATACCCGTAAAACATCCACAAGCGTACCTCAACGAAAGAAACACTCGATGAACCAAATACATAACAAGTTTGGTAAATGAGAACCATAGACAGTTCTTATTCCCGTACTCGACCATCCCAAAAAAAAAACAAATGAACACCGTTTTTCACAAGACATATCTTAAACTTATATATATAAACCATTTTATGTAAGACATCAACATAACCATTTTTTTTTCACACTTCATTTCCCATAAAAATATTAGTTTCCATCAAACAACCTTGAAATACCCAAAATGAATTTGTAAAATGCCATAAAGACTCTAACACAACCTCTTAATCAAACGCGAACGACATTGAAGAATTACGTAATCAAAATAATCCTCAAACGAACTCATACCAGTGAACACTCACGCAAATACATTGAAAACCAAACGATGAACTTACAGACTCATTTGTACCACGATCAAACCAAAATCATAGAAAAAACACCGATACTAATAGGTCATAAAACATGTCACAAAATTTCAATTGGTGTGTGTAAATGAGGGATCAAATATTCACACCAACTCGTCATGAACCAACAATACTCGAAGAACAATATAATATTCATTCGCGAAATGAATGCGAGGAATAACCAAAGAAACGAAACAGTATCCAAAAAAAAATGAATTTGATTACCCAACACCTATCACGATGTCAAATAGAAAGAATATGGCATTTGTACCATCATGGTACGAATAAGAATGCCAACCAAAGAATTAGTTATACAACGGAGTGTCTAGCAAATGAATCAACTTAAATACCACAACATAAGTACCCACCGATAATTGAGGTATCAACATATGATAGGTAGGATGGAATCTTACCACCTACACACCCCAACATATAACGACTGTCCAAACAGTTAAGAGAATACTTCTTTAACCATGCAGCCCTTACCAACATGATATCACATACCATCTACTAAAACATATAACAACAAACATCAATCAATGCAATAATGGTCACAAGTCCACGTGTGTGATACCCTTATAATTATGTTCGCGACCATAGTTATAAGCCTATTCCACACGCATACTTACTTCCAAAACTACACATCTCAATGATAACGCACATATACCACATAGCACCTAATACACTATGCAATCCATGCTATCATACTTGCAAGTCCACTTGTGTTGTGACGCATGTATAATTATGTTGGCCACCATAATTATCTATGCCCCCTTTCATAAGTGTACTCCCTCCTATGACAACACATCATGCAAACAATCATGCAAACAAAACAAAAGACGTCGCAAACACTCATCTCGCATGGAACAATTCCATCGATCACGTAAACTCTATAATCAAAATCACTTGGATAAGGTCGATCCAATATCCAAAAGTAATCACGGTCCAACATGGCTCCAGATGGCAAAAGACAATATACGAATTCCAAAACATAACACAAAACAAAAGACGTCGCACAATGGCTCAAACTCAACTCTCGCACTTATCTCCCTACTCAGATCAATTCAATTTACTACTCGTTGTAGACTCTAGATCTGAATCGACACAATTTCATCCTAACTCCCCTTCATCTTTACTCAACCACCCATTCATGTTTCCTACAAGTTGAGGTGGTCGACAACATGCAAAACCATATCTATTTCTTTCTTCCAATTCCGTATGATTCACAAGTGCATACAAATCATGATGTTTAGACTAAACCACCTCTCTTTCCTATGTGAAGTGAGGACACTACCAAGGGTATTTGGTAATGGCTCCATCTCCAGAAGTCACCGTGGTTCCAAACCTCTCCACTTCTTCTCCACCAATGTTTCCCATAAACGTCCTCTCCTTGTCAGAACATGGACACATGCTATCGGGAACTTGGATTCTGCGGTTAGTCCGCTTCATCCTAGCACTTCCCTCGCATCCGATAGCGACAACAGTAGTCCAACGAAGCATCTTACGCGCGGAAGACGATATAATAAAGTCCATATATACAATACTATGTATAGGGGATAGAATAGACGTCCGAAACTCGATAAAACATCTCATAAATATAGGAAAATAGACATATAAAATACTATACTTACACATAGATCCTAAATGCAACTATATGAGGGACTCCTAAGTTATAGTCTAGGTTCAACCACCTAATTCTCTATAAACCTGTCTCTGATACCAATCTGTCATACCTCGCCAAGGCGGAAACGCGAGGGTGTAACTTCATGGATATCATCACAACACATGGTGTCTATATAGAGAATAACTACATGCAATAAAATGGCAAAGTATAGACACAAAGTGTCATAACAATACCCGAAAGGAAACAACATGATAAACTCCAAACGCACAGATAAACCACTTCCAATGCAACTAAGGTCTCGTCTAATCACTTCCTTCTATCATAGCCTTAGAATGCTCACATGAAAATGATGCTTAAAACGGCAACATAATGTTGGTGAGATTCATAGGTTTAAGACACACATACACTCTCAAGGCAACCAGTTTACTATGATCATAAAATATAGCTGGACAAATAAATTACAGTTATCATATAGCTACATGTATTTGCAAGTCAAGAATCACACACAAGGCAACAACACACATAAGGCAACCAATAGGACGGCTCGTGTCCTCCAGCCCCACAATGATTACAACAGGACGGCTCGTGTCCTCCGACCCCAATAAACCACAATTAGGTCGCATGCGCGAGCAACAGGATAAGCATCCTCCTAATTGGAACACATAAACTAGTAACGAGTAGGAGTATTACTCTCCAATTGGATACTCCCCCCCCCCAATTGGACCACACAGCATTATCATCACATTATCCAATCCACATAATCTGGAACGAGTAGGAGTATTACTCTCCAATTGGATACTCCCCCCCAATTGGACCACACATGCAAATAATCACACATAGCATGCATACAATAACATTATAAGTCCAAGCTCTTTTGACACACACATAATCACAGTAACTTAAAAAATTTAAGACAAGCATCATTCTCATCCCAAGTTTAAAACAAGTTAAAAATATGGGACTATGAACTCACCTCAAACCTTGCAGCTTTCACAACACAAATCACAAATCTAAACAACACAAATAAGTCCACGTCACACAAGGTCAAGCTAAAAGCTAAAACCCATGTAATACATATATGATGGATGTCTAAGACTCATATGACCCACCATGGATCTCTTAGACACCATACTAACCACCACCATAACCTAACACTCACTAAATCCCTTGCACTTATAAAACCAGAAAACGCAGAATTTTTGGGTACATTCGCCCACATGAAATCATGACAAATAAAGCTCAACAACTCACACCAAAAATTTACCATGGTCTCTCATAAGCATACAAGCTAATCCCAGAAGGCCATGGACCAATAACACACACAAGTACTCAAAAGAAAATCAAACTAGTCAACTACTCAAATTCGGATCTGAACGCACACCAAAAAGTTTCAATTAACATAAAATACTTCCACAAGTTTTTATCGCGAATCCTTGTCGTGGTAGTCTAATATAACCTAATAATTAACTATTCCAGAAGGCCTAGTCAAAATACCACTTTTACAACCACAAAACACCCTCAAACTTTTACCCAAAATCTGTCCCGGTTTGACAGCTTTGACACCTTAACAAAGAAAAATTAAAAGACCAACTTCCGGACCTTGAAATCAATCGTGGATGGACTTTTTGGAAAGCTGTTTCATTAAACTTCAATTTAGACCAAAAATTTGTGACTTAACTCCTAACCATCTGTGAATTACACTCACATCTTTACAGAACTACTTTTCTGTCCAAACCCTAACTCAAAAACTAACATGTTTTACGCTCAATCCTCTTAACCAAACATCATACTATTACTAATTATTAATCCCAACATGTTTAATAACATTAATTTATAGAAGTTACCACAAACCCTAATCCATCATAACTTGTATTATATGAATCTAATCAATAATTAAACAATTAAGGGTTTACTAGGCATACCTTAGGCTTGTTTTCTTCACATAATTGAAACCCTAACTTTTCTCCTTATCCTCCTCTCCCCCTTGTCGAATTTTTCAGAGAAAAAGAGGTTTTGGGTCGTTTGGTTTGGCTTATATGGGTAGGGGTTGGGCTTGGTTGGGTTGAACTAGGATTCCTTGGGCCTAAGAGTCATATTTGGACTCAAATTGGGTTTCCTTTTTCCCCTTATCCCTTCTAGCCGATTTTTCCTATACATATTTATTTTTATTAAATTTATTTATTATACTCAAAACCTCATACTTTTCATATTTTATAAACACCAGTAGCTAATCCTAGCGTCTTACGCGATAAACCTCAATTTTTATGACAAACCGGAAAATTATCATTTTCAAAACAAAGTTTCCAAAAATATATTTTCACACTCTTTTATAAGAATAACACATAAAAACAAACTCCTCGTAACTTGCTAACGCTCAAATACTTGAACGAAGACTCATTACGCAAAAACACAAAAACACCAAAAACTACACAAGTCATTTCTACACCACAAAGGTGATCAAAATGAATTTTCCCAAATTCCAAACTTTCCAAATCACAATAAAACCACTTACGCAAAGGGATTTAGTGCTAAAACTCACTTATATCACACTTATATCACTTCAAACACCTAGGACACACCAAACAAACGTCAACCGAGTCAAGACTATCAGTCAAACTGACCTGCCAAAACCACGGTTGTTACAGAAGGGGAGCTAGGATGGAATGATGTGGATTCGGATATGGAGTCCGCAACAAGTAGTAAGTTTCACCGATCTGAGTGGGGAGGCAAGTGTGAGAGTGGAACTTGAGCCATTGTGCGATGTCTTTTGTTTTGTGTCATGTTTTGGAATTCGTGTATTGTCTTTTCCCGTATGAAGCCATGTTGGAGCACGATTACTCCTGAATATTGGATTGATCTTATCCAAGTGATTTTGATTATAGGGTTTAAGTGGTCATTGGAATTCTTCCATGTGAGATGATTGTTTGCATGAAGTGTGGTCATAGGAGGGAGTACATTTGTGAAAGGGGGCATAGATAATTATGGTGGCCAACATAATTATACATGCATCACAACACAAGTGGACTTGCAAGTATGATAGCATGAATTGTGTTGTGTATGAGGTGCTATGCGGTATATGTGCGTTATCATTGAGATATGTGGTTTTTGAAGTAAGTATGCGTGTGGAATAGGCCTTATAACTATGGTTGCGAACATAATTATAAGGGTATCACACACGTGGACTTGTGACCATGATTACATTGATTGATGCTTGTTGTTATATGTTGTGGTAGATTTTATGTAATTGATGTGTCGTTGTACATGTGATTATTCCTGATCAAGTTTTAATATTTATTTTATGCCGACTTAACCTATAACAACACTAACGGGCAATGTACCCGATCAATGTAGCCTAGTTGGTAAGTAGGGTGTCGATCACTAAGAGTGAGATTTCTAGTATACTAATTCTAAAGGTATTCGACTCTACTAAATTAACCTACACTAACACAAAGTGGGGTTCAGCCTGAGAGACTGACACTAGTTTGGTTTTATATTAAATTAACTAAACTAAACTAACAATACAAGTTGAAGATATCAAAGATAAGAAGAACGTGTTAACCAAATTTAGTCATAAATGATTAAGTTTTGATAAGTTCCTAAGACATGTAGTGATGGTGCTCACGACTAGGCGCGGTCAATCCTACCTCTAGTTTTTCTAGAGTCTAGATTCCATTTTAAGTCTTCTTTACTGATTAATCCTGTCACAATTAATCGAAATCCGCATAAAGCTGCTTAATAATTACTTTGTTTATGATTAAGTGGCTTGTCACTTGTTTTATTGCTAGTTTTATATGATGAGTATCGTAATCTAATCTGTCTCGTTGGATCCTAAATATCGGCGAGTAAACTCTTAATGATTACTTATGTTTATCCTACCTTCTAGACACTAGATAAGTAGGCGAGGAACATGTATGTTAGCCCAGAAGACTCAACTAAACACAGAGGTTATCAATGCACAAATACAAGTCACCAAAAATATCATCATATAAATTTTAATCGATGGGAAAGTAATTTTAATGGGAGCAGTATGGTGGCCACAAGCCCATCAATCCTAATGGATTAAAGCTTACTAATACAATAAACAAAACTACTTAACATAAGTAATTAAAACGAAGACTGAGCAACCAATCGAATTAGAAACAAATCAAAACATCAAATAATCATAAACTTGGCTAACACATAAGGGTGTTAGCCCATAATCTCTGTAACAAGGTAGATAAACATAATCATAATGAATAGAGTACTAAACATAATGAATACGATACACTAACAATGATTAGAGATGCTCTTCAAGGATAATTAGGTCTTCAAGGTTGATCTTCGGCTGTTTGGAGGGGTCTTGATAGTCTGGGAATGGCCCTAAAGGTTCCTAATGGTGCCCTAAGTCGTGAATGAGTCAGGTATTTATAGTTTCTAAAATCTGGGTCGATACAGCACATCTATAGAGTTAGATGCGCCGCATCTATAAGTAAACGTAGCCTCCAAGTCTGAAACTGACCTGATATGGAGAATCTCCCAATACGGTGCATCTAAAGACATTATGCGCCGCATCTCCATCAGAAACATGTAGATCTCCTTTTTCTCTGTCAGTGGCCGCTTGAACGGGGTAAAACAGAGTCTGGATGAAGATTTTACGGCCAAAATACGAAAGCATCTCCAAGTGTCGACTTGTAATCTTTGACTTCATCTTTAAGCTTCTAATCTTCTCTTGATTTCTTGGTAAGGATTGTATATGGCCGATACGGCGCATCGGATTGGTCCGATGCGGCGTATCAAGGTAACTTCGCGTAGGGTCCAAGATTATAATATTCACGAATATTCTTTCAGCGCCTTTAGATGCGGCGTAACTTCAATATTTTATGCGGCGCATGTTCTTCTGTGTCTTGGATCTTGTTTTGGTGAAGTCTTGAGAGTGATACGCTGTATGTATGAAATATAATGCGGCGTATATGGAGTAGAACAAGTTGGTTCTTCTTCGTTGACCAAAGTTTCATATGCGACGCTTGATAAAATTAGATGTGGCGCATGCTTCAAAGTCAGGCAATGGTCTTTAATCTCTTCAATTCAGAAGACTTTTTCAATCTTGATCATTTAGCTCCATATTTCATCCAAAATAGCTAACTCTCACCAAATGCTTGTTTATAACTGAGAATTACAAAAGTAAGCGATTAAGTATCAATTCCCATATAGAATAAAACAAAACAAGCAATATAGATGGCTGTATGGTTAGAGAAGTATTCTCTTAACCGTTTGGGCAATCATTATATGTTGGAGTGTCAATAGTTTAGAAGTAGCTAGGTGCATTTTTCAAAATATTGTTATGTTAACTCTTATCAAAAACTAGTATAGGCAAAATTTGTTTTAACCTTTGTAGGTTAGCTTTGGTACTTTAATTTAGTTTTCATTAACTTAATACAAGTGTCCACAACCTGGTTCTTGACTTTTCTTAGTCAAACAACACAAAACCAACCATTTTCAATTCTGACCCATAACAAAAAAAATCCCCACACAGCAATTTAGTTTTTTAATTTTCATTTCCTCAATTTTCAACTAAATCTCACAAAATTTTGGGATAATGTACTCTAATAACTTGTTTACTTAGTGGTATTTTTATTTTAATTTTTAGATTTTTTTACACGGCTTAAGCCACTTTTCAAGGCTGCAAAAACTTAGTTCTTAACAACAATTTAGTTTTTTTAATTTTAATTTCCTCAATTTTCAACCAAATCTTGTAAAATTCCAGAAAATAGTACTTTGATAGCTTGCCTAATTAGTGTTATTTTTATTTTAATTTTTAGATTTTTTATAGGTCTTAAGTCCCATTTCTGGGCTGCAAAAGCCATTTTCCTAAAAAAGTAAAAAAAATCAATTTTGATTTTGAATTTTCATGATCTCAATTTTAGTCCAAATCTCATAAAATTCTGGAATTCATTGATTTTGAAGCTTGTTTAATTAGTGATATTTTTATTTTAATTTTTAGAAATTTTTTTGGTTGGCTTATGAGGTGCCATAAAATGAGCAAATAGGGACTGTTTGGCTTGTTTGTTTGATTTGCTTATTTATGCTTATTTGTTGCTTGTGTTTTGATTATTTGCTCATTTCAGCTTATTTTAGATTACATTAGGTGAGGTTTAGCTTATTACACTTAGGGTTAAGCTTTGTGGCTTATTGGATAGTTCTTAAATAAATAATAATAATAATAATAATAATAATAATAATAATAATAATAATAATAATAATAATAATAATAATAATAATAATAATAATAAATCCATTAGGTGAGGTTTAGCTTATTGTGGCTTTTCTTAAAAATTGGTTTCACAAAAATTGCTTATTTATAGTTGTTAATAAGTTTTGTTAAAAAAAAAAAAAAAAAAAAAAAAAAAAAAAAAAAAAAAAAAAAAAAAAAAAAAGATGAAAAAAATTGAGGTTTGTGGAATTCAAACCTGGGACATGAGCAACGCACCGACACACAACACACATGCCTTAACCAACTGCCCTTGGGACTTTTTCAGGTTATATTTGCAAAATCAATTACTTAAGTACCATTTTAACCCTTTTGCTTATTTAAGCTTATTTGCTTAATTTTCTGCTTATTAATAAGCTAGTAGACCTTTTCACATTTTTCTTAGCTTCCTGCCATCATAAAGTATTTTTAGAAAAAGTTTTTTCAAAAATAGTTTAGTATTTTCTTTAATTTAATTTAGTTTAATTAGTAATTAATTAATAATAAATAAATAAAAAGTCAAAAAAATAATTTTCTTTTTCCCAAAATTTTCTTTTATCATTGGGTTCGTAGAAAAGTTGTTTTCATACCCTTAGGATTAGTATTGCTCAAAATTCATTTTTTATTTTGCGCGTTGATGTTAGTTTTAAATGCGTTTTAGGTTAATCTGGTTTCCAGTAATTGTTAATATTGCTTATTTGGTTTATTTTATTATTATTTGCTTAGTGTAATCATCCAAATCATATTCCTGTTAACTCTCTTCAAATCACCCGATCACAAAACGTTTCTAAAAGTTCAATTTCATACCTCGCTGGGACATAACGACCCGGGAACTCACTGTACTTACACCGGATCACTTCACGTTACGCCGGGTTTGACCGCGTTGACCACACCAGGTTTTGAGTGGTTGAATCGGGCGTGATCACTATTCAATCACGCCTTCGCCAAAATTCTCTTAACCAATATCTCACATTGCGATATGGTGCCATAAACTCTCGTGTGTGTGCATAGTGTTGATATAAATAATGCCTAAAAACATTAGTAACATTTATCGATATCTCCATGTTTTGATAATCACAAAACGTAAACCCATTGAGCTAAAAAAAAATTATGACGTAAACAAGTATTTAGTGATAAATATTCACTTTATATCCAAATCACTTAAGGTATGAATAAACAAAGTGTTTATTGCATTCTATGATCAAATGAACATTTTTCTTAAAAACTAGACTTTTTATAAAATGTCACAAAACATTTTATATCTTTTATAAAATCATTTTTGGAAATAAAATAATATGTTTAAATCATTACAAATATATGAATTCAAATTTTTAACAAAAAAACAGTTAAAATTTCACTAGATAAACTTTTCCCAGAAAAAGACAAGTTTTCTGGCCGTTTTGGGAGGGCGGCCCCCTTAATAATTAAGGGAACCGGCCCCTAATTAAGGGGACCGCCCACGCTCCCAAACAGTATTTTTTATTCCACAGATTTTTCTCACCTTTTGCACTCCAAAACTTTCTGTTCTAGATTTCCATCTCTATTCTCTAAATCCTTTGATCATACATACATAAATCTTTGTTTCAAAGTGATCCAAAGCTTTACCTTTCAAGTGCAAGAGCAGAATACTTCAATCCTTCAAGAGAAGAAGTATTACAACTTGTTGTGACCTCCACATCCAAATTGTTAGAGCATCATCCATTATATCTATTTCTTTGTGTAACTAGTTGTAAATATTTGATAGAAGATAGATTAGCAAGGTGTGTAGATAAAGAGATTGTGTAGTAGATAGTTGTGAAGTAGAGAAGTTGGGAAGTAGATAGTTGTGAAGAAGATTGTTGTGAAGTAGATAGTTGTGAAGATAGATAGGTGTGAAGAAGTAGTGTTGTGATTAAGTAGTGACTAGGTGTGAAGAAGTTGTGTAGAAGGTGTGAATAAGTTGTGACGAAGTTGTGGTGTGTATATTGGTGTGTAAGGTTTTCTCCGCTATAAGGGAGCTTGTTGATATAGTGAAGAAAACTCTCGAGTAGGTGACTCGGGGAGTGGAGTAGGGCAAAGAAGGTGTTCTTGTAGCTGAACCACTATAAATGCTTTGTCTCGCGGTTTGATCTTACCATCTCTTACTTATTATCTTGCTTATATCGTTATTACTTTCGTAGACGTAGACGTATATATATATATATATATATAGGGAAACTTTCTTACGAGAACCATCTTATCTGCGAGAACTGAGAGAACCACAAAAAACATACATGCACGCCTTTTAAAATAAAATAAAAAATATACGCAAATCATCAATAATCGTAAGTATCCACATATGTTCTTTAATGTCATCATGAATTCATCATCTTTTTTCACAAAAATCTTACACACGGCCGCAATATTGTCGTTGCAAGCCTTATAAGAACATACATGCACACATTCAAAGAAAAATTTTGTATTTCCAATTTCTTATCAAATTCTTTAAAACAACTATGTTTTTTTTAAACATATGTGTTGTTTTTAGAACATAATATGCAAAACTACAATTATTGAAGGCGTGCATGTATGTTTTTGGTGGTTCTCTCAATTCTCGTAGATAAGATGGTTTTCGCAAGAAAGTCTCACTCAAATTTTGATCAATATTTGTAACCTCAAAACTTCTAACTGTAATATTAATGATCAAATAAGTGATTTAATAGGGAAAAAAAATGTGTAGCCACAATATCAATACTTATAACATATAAAATATATATTGATATACATTAAAATGTCAGTTGTGAAATCTTGATATAAAAAGACTCATAATTTATGAAAAAATCAAAAAAGCTATAACAAAAATTAATCATATTTCACACACAATAGATTCAGCCATTTAAAGTTCTTCTTACCCTTGAACCTCGCCTAGCCCCACTTCTTGTTAGAAAAACATGTAATTGAATAACATTTGCTTAAAGCAAAATATAGTCACAGAATGGACTCCAGACGACCAAAATGCAAAGGTATGTCCCATTGCAAAATGTTTACTCTTACCTTTATTTTCACCAGGGATCATAGCTAAAAGTGAGCGGGTGCACCATTTTTTTATTTTTTTTTTTATTATTTTTTTTATGTAGTATAAGGTAAAAGAATTAACCAAAAGTACGATTTTGGGTTACAATTATTGAGTTTAGTGAAATCCACGTTCGTTTATTCACCTATTAATGAACTAAACAATAACTAGAAATACAATGCATCGATACCAGATGCTTTTTGAAGAATTTAATGTTCATTTACAAAAATTATTACAGTGAAGAAGAATTGTATCGTGGTCACGTGACACCGCAGCACCACCTAATTCCCGTCCCGGGTTATCATTCCGAGAAAAAATCGACATAACTGTAGTTGCAGTTTTAACTTTAAAAGACAATTGGAAATGTTGGCGGAGATCGCTTTGGTAGGAATCGAACTTATAACCTAACCGTAGGTAGATAAGCCTTTGCCATCCCCACAAACATGCCAATGTCAATCAATTGTGTTTTTCAATATACTAAACATGAAAATAACTGAAAAAGTAAAAGGATCACTACACAATTAAATTAGATCATCTATACACCGTATAACCTGTTCACATAATACTAGTATCTTTATTGAAAGTATGCTACATTGACATTATTTTAAGTCACTATTTTATATAGAATTGCATTTTACAAATTTTGGTAAGTTGCAATGCACGTAAAATATGAGTGTAATCTACGAGCTTTGCTTGTGAACACATCACATTTTATAAGGCCATTTTTAATTTGGCACGAGTATTTTATATTTCATTCAACTTTTGCTTCAAAGTTAACAAATGAGGTCATGCTTAATTAGTTTCTTCATGGTTAACGTATAGTTAACAGTAGCTTTTTACTCCAAGCCTGATGTTCATATTATCATCACTTGTACTTGACTTTTAATGGTGTGAGCGAACGCTTGAATTGAACGCCGTGGGATTAGTCGGCTCGCAATGTCGAGTCGGAAACCATGTTTACAAAAAAAAAAAAAAAAAAAAGCCTTGAAGTTACATATGAGAGACAATACACATGGGACCAAACGGAAAATTCAATCGCCTGAAACTATCCACAATAAACATTATAAGATCATCACTTCGCGATATACGAACCCTCCATGTTAAGTTGATCACTCGTATTATAAGATCATCACTTCGCGACGACTCAATTACTAATGTTTTTGTGTGCACATATGCTAGTTGATCATATCAAGAAGCGCCATGTGGTTATGAAGGGGTATTTGGAGGAAAGACAACGAATAATTGGAGCAACTTTTATAGTTGATGGGTCGTAACGTTTATGATACATGTATGTTTCAATTTAAGTAAAGTCAAGTTTAGGTACTCTAAATGTAACATTCTTGCTGAGATGGTAAAACACATGCAATAAAAACATATATAAACAGAAGAGCTAAGTAGTTAAAGTTATACCGTATGAACTCTCAAAGAGCCCATGCTCAACAATAAAATTTTCATCTCATAGTAACTTCTCTCAACAAAAATGTTCAGTGAGGAGAAAACCAAAACACATACCCGAATCGAATTAATCAAAAGCATGTATGAACAACAACATATTTCCCATTGCTGTCTATATTCTTGTGATTTCATTGAGAGCTATACGCCTATACGAAGAAATAAGTGATATGGTTTTATTCGTATTTTGCGTAATGGCGGTTACGTAATGCTATTTAAAAGATCTATTGCCAATGAGTTATATAACTAGAACAATAATAATCATTCCATTTTTAAAATCAGTTGCTACTACATTACTTTTTCCCAAACCACACGATTAAACAATAAACAAAAGTTTGAAATTTTACCAAATTCTAGCAAAGTTCTATTTCAGCTATTGGAGATGCTCGATGGAGTGTCAACGACTTCTTAGCAAGCATCAGCTGTCCATTGTTACCACACCAAACGCTTAAGCTAGGACGAATGGTCATGTTCTTTAACAGTAAAGAACAACCAGTTTTAAGCTATCAACAACTTAATCACTTTCAATAAACTGTTCCTTTCAATCTCAATTTTCAGCTTGATCACCATTAGACGTATCGCCATGAGCTTTCAAACGAGAGAGAAGCTATCAATGCAAAAGTGAACATTACTAGAGCAGTAAGTGTTTATAATTTTACACACAAACAACAAACCTGAGTGTATGAAAAAAAGACATTCATAAGTAATATTACCTCCGAACAGTCGTCCCCAAATGTAATATGTTCTACACGGCCAAGGCTGTCTAAAAGTCCTCTAAGTATTTCTTCATCGAATATCACATACTCACTCAATTTGATCGAATAATCTAAGTGAGCTTAGACCAAAGACAACACATTAAGCAACACAAGCTCCCGCAAAACCAAAGCACCTTTTATAGTTAGTGACGATATGTATGGAGCATTGATTTTGATACAATCTATATAATCCACCGCAAGTAAATGAGAGAAGTAACTAGAGAACACCAGCTTTTTAACACTCTTTGAAGTAATATCAATCTTCCTATAACCATAGCAACTGTCCAACTCCAAAGATTCCAAGCAAGGACTTCCCGATAATATCTTCTTAATCATATCATCATCCAGAGTCACACAAGATAAACACAAACACTCAAGTCTTTCCCAACTAATTGTACCATTAGGAGGATTAAAAAGACAAAAAGACAGCTTCACATGATTAAAACACAAATTGTTGAAAAACAACTCATCTTCATGAGTAAACCCTTGGCCTACTCCTACATCAAATAACTCTAAATCAACCTCTTCAACATTACGGCTAATAGCATAACGAATCCAACTATTTGCTCGCGATTTAAACTCAGAATTAACCAGACTATTGTAATAGATATCAAGTTTGAATTTTTTAAGGTTGAGATTTGTAGGACACTTATTGAGGGTGTTGTCGATAAAAGAAATGTAACCATGGAGATCTTCTTTACCTGTATATGGACCTACGTTGTCATCCTCATTTGAGAAAATGAGATGAGGAAGTTGAGTCCAAAGATTTTTCCATCGTTTTGAGATGGTAGCCGTTGTTCTAATCACCTCTTTAGTAGTGCAGTCCAAATGAGACATGATATTACTGACTAACATGTTGGAATTAATGTCCAAGTCATAACTAATTGGTACGACTATCGTCAAAAGTAGAGTCCTTTTTGGGTCGCCCTCGATGAACCGTGAATGAGAAAATGATTCAAAGAATGGTTTATGGCATAACCACGTTAAGTGTTACGTGGTAACAAGGTCATGAGATGGTTTTTGGGGTTTGTCCCACATCGCCCAAATGGGTAAACCCATGACTAATCCTTTCCTTATATATAGAGGAGCATGCCTAAGTTTTTACTACTAATAATCTCATTCTTATTCCTACTCCTTATAAGAGTCTTTCGTTTATCGGGACCCTAGGAGTTCGAAAGAATAGTTTCTTTTTGGTTCGTGGGTGTGAGCTATTAGAGGTACTCTCGTTTGGGTACTCGCCTCCAAGTTCGACCAAGGTGGTCCGTGTGAGAAATTCGATTTTCTCAAAGGTTAGTAATTTTCTTCTTTCCTTTTAATTACTTATTTATTTATTTCTTTTAAGTTGCTTTTAGTTAATTAGGTTTAGATCCTTTAGGGTTTAGTTCCCTTCTTGCCCTAGATTATTATTATTTCCGCTGCGTATTAATCTAGTTGGGAATAGAAAACCCATCAGTGGCATCAGAGCTTTAGCCTAATTCTATTAGCACTTAAAAGGTAAATTGTTAACATGTGATAAGTGTAAATAATAATTGTATATTATATTATTGTCTTATGATCATTGAATGTTAATATGAATTTACATTTTGAACCTTATATTTTAAAATGTTTAAAATAGAACCCTAAAGTTTAAAATGTTTCGGTTTTAACCTTATATTTTAAAATGTTTAAAATAGAACCCTAAAGTTTAAAATGTTTCATTTTGAACCTTATATTTTAAAATGTTTAAAATAGAACAAAAGTTTAAAATGTTTAAAAGAAACCTTATATATATTATAATTGTTATATTATTTGAAACTACTAAAACAAAATTCCCGTTTTAGATATATAGAAAATGTGAATAGTATGCCAACCCATGAAAACCGCACATCTATCATATGGGCTATTAATGGAGCGTGTGTGGTTTACCGGCACATTAATAAGAGAACATAAGTGAAAGGTGATGTGGGTCTCGCGATTCTCGGGCTGACTCGAGCCGGGTACCACGCGGGTTTTGCATGGTTAAATTCACTGTCTTATTCATGATCCTCGGCATCCCAGTCATGAATTGTAGATAAGCATATACGAGATTAACATGCCATTGATCAGAATCAATGAATCTCAAAAGAACTAGGAATTTCATAGAGAATGAAATTGACAAAGACATTGTCTACCTAAAATAATTTCGTGATATGATTACGGCAACCCTCTTCATAAAACGAATCTAAAATATGGATCCTAGCCTTAATATAAAATTGGGTAATTGATTAAGGAATATTCATTCTAAACTAAAATTATTTTATCTTATAGATGTCTACTGAAAATGGTGTCAATCCTCCCGTTCCCAATCCCTCACATAACCCAAACTTCTCATTACTCTCAGTTCTTGGGAGGGAAAGACTCACCGGTCCTAACTATATGGACTGGATGCGAAACCTTAGGTTCACCCTAAGGTACGAGAACAAAGAGTATGTTCTCGATGAGCAAATTCCCAAAATTGATGATGATTCAACCCAAGAAGAGATTGAAGCTCACCGAAAGCACTATGATGATGCAAACAAAGTGTCATGCATCATGGCATCGTCCATGAGCCCTGAACTGCAAAAGACTTTTGAGTACACTTGGGCTTATGAGATGAACCAACAGCTCAAGGAAATGTTTCAGGCAAAGGCAAGCAAAGAACGCCTTGATGTTGTTAAATCCCTCATGGCTTGCAAACCAAAACCTGGAGCCTCTATTTGTGCTTTTGTCTTAGAGATGAAAGGGTACTTTGACAGATTGGGATCTCTGAACATGGTATTCGATACTGAGCTTTCTATCAACATAATCCTATCTGGTCTGCCAGCTGATTACAATCAGTTTGTGCTCTCGTATCAAATGAACGGGAAAGAGACCTCAATAATGGAACTCCATAGCTTGTTGCAAACCGCTGAGCAAGGGATCAAGAAGATTGATATGCCCTCTACTTCAGCGGCTCCTGTGTTGACTGTTGGTCATAATGCAAAGAAAAGAAAGACTTCTCATTCCAACTGGAAAGGAAAGGCCACAAAAGGAAAGTCCGATTATGGGTCTAAGAGAAAGGCTGAATCTGATATTGCACCGACAAGTGATCCAAAGGAAGCAGTGTGCTTCTACTGCAACACAAAGGGACATTGGAAGCGTAGCTGCCCAAAATATCTGAAGGACCTCAAAGACGGAAAGGTCGAAAAGGGTAGTCACTCAGGTATGTTTATGATCGAACTCCACAATACTACAACTTCTGATTCGTGGGTCTTGGATACAGGGTGTGGTACTCACATTTGCACTGTATCGCAGGGTCTAAAGGAAAGTAAGAAGTTGAAGCATGGAGAGCTCAACTTAGTCATGGGGAACAGGAAAATCACACCTATGACGAAGATTGGAAAGTACGAGCTCATGCTAAAGTCTGGAGTTAGGATAAATTTAAATAATTGTTGTTATTCGTCAGAAATGACAAGAAACATTATTTCATTTCATGTTTTGTTTAAGGATGGTTATCAATTTTCATTTGACAATGAGAATGGAGATATTTTGGTTTATTCAAATGGTTGTTTTATATTTAAAGCTTCTCCTTGCAAAGGCATATATGAAACTGTTGAATGTATTAGTGATAATAGCAATGTGATTTTAAATGTTGGTTCATCTAATGAGATTGATAAATCAAAATTGTGGCATTCTCGTCTTGGGCACATAAACAAGAAACGCATCGCCCAACTCCAAAAGGATGGAGTGTTGGAATCATTCGACTTCAAATCGGATGATGTATGCGAGTCTTGCTTATTGGGAAAGATGACTAAATCACCATTCACAGGAACATGTGAAAGAGGTGAAGGATTATTGGACTTAGTACACACGGATGTGTGTGGACCATTCCGATCAACCACAAAGGATGGAAACCGCTACTACGTTACATTTACTGATGATTTCAGTAGATATGGATATGTTTATCTGATTAAACATAAGTCGGATACTTTTGAAGTATTCAAAAGGTTTCAAAACGAAGTAGAGAACCAACTGGGCAGAAAGATAAAGGTGCTCCGGTCCGATAGGGGAGGAGAATACCTTAGTATCGAATTTTTCGATCATCTTAAAAACTGTGGTATAGTTTCACAGTTAACTCCTCCTAGAACACCACAACTAAATGGAGTTGCGGAGAGGAGAAATAGAACCCTGTTAGACATGGTTCGATCTATGATGTGTCGAGCAACACTTCCAATAAGCTTCTGGGGTTACGCATTAGAAACAGCCGCCCATATCTTAAATCTTGTACCCACTAAGAAGGTTTCGAAGACACCTTTTGAGATGTGGAAGGGAAAACGTCCTTCCCTTGGGCACATCAAAATCTGGGGTTGTGAGGTTTTTGTTAGACGAGAAGCTCAGGACAAACTAGAAGCCAGATCCGAAAAGTGTCTTTTCGTCGGTTATCCTAAAGAGTCATTTGGATATTTGTTTTACAGACCCAAGGATAATGTGGTGTTTGTAGCTCGAAGAGGAACGTTCCTCGAGAGAGAAATGATATCCAAAGAGGACAGTGGGAGTAAAATAGACCTTGAAGAAATTCAAGATTCTGCCGATGAAGAACCTATAGTAAACACTGACACTCAACAAGAGGTGGTGACACCTGTTGAACCTGATGATATATCCTTACCCATTCGCAGAACAAGTGGTAGAGTTAGCAAGCCTCCTCATGATCCTCAGTTCTACTATGGTTTTCATATTGAAGAGGACAAGATTAGTGATAGTACACTAAGTGAGTTGGATGAGCCTGCTAACTACAAGGAAGCGATGGCAAGCCCTGAGACTGCTAAATGGAAGGAAGCTATGAAAAGCGAGATTAAATCTATGTATGACAACCAAGTTTGGAACTTGATTGACACTACACACGGTCTTAAGATTGTGGGATGTAAGTGGATCTTCAAGAAGAAGACAGACATGGATGGGAATGTACACACATATAAAGCTAGGTTGGTAGCGAAGGGTTATACTCAAACCCACGGGATTGATTATGAGGAAACCTTCTCACCAGTAGCTAAAATAAAGTCAATTAGGATAATGCTTGCCATAGCTGCGTTTCATGATTATGAAATATGGCAGATGGATGTCAAGACCGCTTTCCTTAACGGAAAACTAACAGAGGATGTGTTTATGGCACAACCAGAAGGTTTTGAAAATGCAAAGTATCCTAAAAGAGTGTGCAAGCTTCAAAAGGCCATTTATGGACTTAAACAGGCATCTCGTAGCTGGAATCTCTGCTTCCATGAGAAAGTCACACAGTTTGGATTTTCTAGAAGCGAAGATGAGTCCTGTATATATATCAAAGTCAGTGGGAGTATTGTAGTCTTCCTGGTATTATATGTGGATGATATACTACTCATAGGAAACGATATCCCAACATTACAAAGTGTAAAAGAATGGTTGGGGAAATGTTTCTCTATGAAAGATTTGGGAGATGCAGCATATATTCTCGGTATAAAGATTTACAGAGATAGGTCAAAGCGTCTTATAGGACTTAGCCAGGACACGTACTTAGATAAAATTTTGAAAAGATTCAAAATGGAGAATTCTAAGAAAGGGAATCTACCCTTACATCATGGCATAAAGATTAGTAAGGATCTATGTCCGAAAACTAATGAAGAACTGGACAGAATGAGTCGAGTCCCATATGCTTCGGCTGTAGGATCGATCATGTATGCCATGACGTGCATAAGGCCTGATGTCTCCTTTGCTTTGAGCATGGTGAGTCGACATCAGCAGAACCCTGGTGAAGGTCATTGGACAGCAGTAAAGAACATTCTTAAGTATTTAAGAAATACTAAAGACAGGTTCTTAGTTTATGGTGGAGAAGAAGAAATCAAAGTGACTGGTTATTGTGATGCAAGTTTCCAAACAGATAAAGATGATAGTCGTTCACAGTCTGGTTGGGTATTTTTGCTAAATGGGGGAGCGGTGACGTGGAAAAGTTCAAAGCAAGATACAGTGGCAGACTCCACATGTGAGTCCGAGTATATTGCAACTTGTGAAGCTTCAAAGGAAGCTATTTGGATGAAGAATTTCATTGGAGATCTTGGAGTTGTTCCAACAGTACAAGACCCCATTGAAATATTCTGTGATAATGAGAGTGCAGTCGCCTTGACTAAAGAACCGAAGGATCACGGAAAGTCAAAGCATATTGAAAGGAAATACCATTTTGTTCGAAGAAAGGTAGAAGAAGGACACGTGATTGTGAAAGACATACGATCAGAGGATAATCTAGCTGATCCATTCACAAAGGCATTGGCCAAGTCCAAACATGATGAACATGCTTGGAGCATAGGATTGAAAGATAAAATAAAGTTTTAGTTGTTAGTTTGAGTTTGAAACATTATAAACAATGATTGAAATCGTAATAGATTTGGTGATTAAATAATGGAGATTTGTTTATTTGCAAGTGTGCTACCATTTACTATTGTTTATCATTGTGTTTCATTTTGCATGTTTAGAATCCACTTCCTGAGTACTTAGTTTACTCAAACCTCCTCAGTCGTTCAAACTACTGGAAGTAAGTTTTGATTTAAGACTGTCATGGAGTGTTAGTAGATTGTCTATGGAGATTAGACATAGCATAGAGAATGCTGCAACACTCATGAGTACTTAATGGGAATTAAGTATAGGACAAACCCGCACTTAGAAAGATTACTTCATGGATTGAGATCACGAGTAATTCTAAGATGATAATATCCTCTATTCTTAAAATGGAGATACATCGAGTATCTAGTTTTCAAGTCTGTTATACTTTAGTTTATTCAAACGCTGTGCGTAAATGCCAGTTATAAAGGGTATGCTAGGTATGACATGATAAGTTGACTAGTTCTATGTATTCAAAGTTTATTTGTTCCTTTCGCCTAAAAGGGAAAGTGATATCAATGGGCCCCTCGATGATTAAATGTTGACTTAAATGTGCTAGGCCTAGCCAGGACTAAATTGATGTGTTCAATTCAGTAGTCTCATATAGTCAAATAATCAGAAATCGAGAAACATAATGTTGAACCTGGAGATTGATTAAAATCCATGTCTCAGGTTCATACGATATCAGTAGAACAAAGGAATAGTTGATCGCTTATCTAAGGGCTGACTCTAAGATATGATTCAGAGTTCGGCAGTTGCATTGAATGGCACTCTCTGCTTAGTTGATCGGAATAGGCTTAGACCAATTATAGTTGATGAATTGTCCAAGTGGGAGACTGTTGGAATTAATGTCCAAGTCATAACTAATTGGTACGACTATCGTCAAAAGTAGAGTCCTTTTTGGGTCGCCCTCGATGAACCGTGAATGAGAAAATGATTCAAAGAATGGTTTATGGCATAACCACGTTAAGTGTTACGTGGTAACAAGGTCATGAGATGGTTTTTGGGGTTTGTCCCACATCGCCCAAATGGGTAAACCCATGACTAATCCTTTCCTTATATATAGAGGAGCATGCCTAAGTTTTTACTACTAATAATCTCATTCTTATTCCTACTCCTTATAAGAGTCTTTCGTTTATCGGGACCCTAGGAGTTCGAAAGAATAGTTTCTTTTTGGTTCGTGGGTGTGAGCTATTAGAGGTACTCTCGTTTGGGTACTCGCCTCCAAGTTCGACCAAGGTGGTCCGTGTGAGAAATTCGATTTTCTCAAAGGTTAGTAATTTTCTTCTTTCCTTTTAATTACTTATTTATTTATTTCTTTTAAGTTGCTTTTAGTTAATTAGGTTTAGATCCTTTAGGGTTTAGTTCCCTTCTTGCCCTAGATTATTATTATTTCCGCTGCGTATTAATCTAGTTGGGAATAGAAAACCCATCATAACATTCCGTCCCTTAACTCATTCAATCGATCTACTCCTTCCATGACCAACTAAAGGTTACAAAACGAGAAATGAAATGCAAGAAACAGCAGCACCTATATGAAAACGCAGAAAATTGAATTATATACGTTCAATAAAAAAATGAAGAGTAAATGGCATACGCGATAGCTAAATCAAACACCACCTAAATATGAATGATCAGTTTACTAAACAAATACAGTACTCCTTAAACACACAAAATGGAATGATCAATGTTAAACACATATTATTCACCTTAAATTAGTAGAATGTAAGTAACAATCTTATTACTGGGGCATTTCATCCAACACTGGTGTGTGTTCATTAAATAACAACAAATTACATTTTATCAAACACATGGTTTGGATGAAGAATAAGAAAAGCAACACATGGTTTGGATGAAGATCTGCTTATTATTTATTAGCTGACTAGTACATTGGGCCCATTTGTAGCCCACTTCAATGGCCCGATTTATTATTGCACTCCGTAACTGTTATGAATTAACTAGTAAAACAAACATCATTCAAATGCTATGATCAGTTAAGAAATGGTAAACCAAACAAACCAAATGTAGAGTTTTATCCCTTCAAAACATCTTCAACCAACACAACAACTCTTATAAAGTAGAAAAGTCATTTGTCATGTATATTTAATGAGATGGAAAAAAGAAAGGAAGGTAGATGGCACATTAAGTATTAGAAGTAACTTGTACGTCCTTGTGCACATTGAATTTTAAGATTTTGCTTTTTAAAATTGGGCACCATTAAAAAATAATCAAAAGTGATAGTACTATATAGTTTTGGTGGAAAGAGATATCCACCGTTTTCCCAACTGTAAAATTAAATGTTTGGTTTAAAATAAACAAATTCCGTAAAGTTAAAATATATGAAATAATCAAAGAAACATATTATAAAAAGAGAGATTGTGTTGTGAAAAGGGCTTTAGTGAGAATTGAACCCATGACCTAAGCTTTAGGTGCAAAGAACGGTTGCCCTTCTTCCAACACCCCCCCTCAAATTAGATCTATTATATATGGTAATGTTTTGAAAAAGAAAAATATCCGTAAATACGATAAAAAGATTTTTTTATTTTTCATTTTTTTTATAAGTTCTCAAAAAAATTTAAAAAATTCCAAAAGATCGGATGTTGGTGTATAAAAGAATTGTTAATGAAGTTTTTCTAAAGTCGAATAGTTTTGCCAAAAAAAATAAGAAAAAAGTTTGTAGATTAAATTGTTTTTTTTTTTTTTTTTTTTTTTTTAGTTTATTTTTTTTTTTTTTGGCATGAAAAAATATTTTTGGACTCAACTTTTTTGACATTTGCATCACTACGTTAATTCTTACCATTTTTGACTAATTAAGTGTCAGCTAGGTACTTTCAAAACCAAACATCACTTTCGTCCTCTTTAACCATTGACCATGTCAATCAACTACTTGAATAATGATCAAAAGTGATAAACCAAATATCATAAGCCACATGTTAAAGTTATTCCATGCAAAGGAGATACCGACATTTTCCCGACTGTGAAATTGAATGTTTGGTTTAAAATAAACAAATATCATAAACTATGAGATAATAATACAGGTTTTACTCTCCTCCGCAAGGTCTCGGGTTCGAGCCTTGTTAAAGCCACTCGGTGAGGATGATATAGGTTTCCTGGCGCGTGCGTGTAACAGAGTTGGACGCCATTGCCTTCTGAGTTGGGTCCATCCCCGGCTGTGTGGGCTCGATGCCTTCTGGGCTAGGAGTCATGCCACATTAAAAGCCGTTCTAAAAAAAATACAGAAAAATGGAATGTGTTCAAAGGCGGGCTTTGGTGGGACTTCACATGCAAAGAGCCTTTGCGGGTCCTCCTTCCAACACACCCACCTAAGTTAGATGCATTTTAAAAAAGAGACCTCATCACAATTATATTCGATAACTTAGATATAATTTAACAAATTTGGTTGCAATGCGCATAAAGTATGTAACGAGATCAACCATACCTCGTTATAGTTTTATCCATGGCAACACGTACCCAAGGACGGACCTTTATGGAGACAGGGGAGGGTCCCGGCCCCCCCAAAATTTGCGGCACCTAGTGTGAAAATTATAGGTTTTAGGGGTAATTTAGTTGAGGTTACAAACAAATCTCCGATTCGGCCCCTCCAAAATAAATTCCCCCCCCCCCCCCCCCCCCCCCCCCCTAAAAAAAATGTTCAAGTTCCGCCACTGCACGTACCAAGCAAATTTCTAGTATGGGAATGAAATCCGTGAGCTTGCCTATGGACACATGATCATTTAACCCAGGGCATAGGAACACTATGTAGTGGCAACCTAAAATATAAACCATTCACCTAAGTGAATCCGTCTCACAGAACGGTAAAGGAACCATTTTCACTGCTCATCATTTTGTACTCTATTTAAATCAATAACACGTTACAACTCTCACAAAACAAAAGGGATAGATATACTGTTGATCCGGCTTGCAATTAATGCCCATTGAACATCATAATCAATCATCAACAATAGCAGATATTACAAAACGTCAAGACTTTTTAAAGTCATCCTTCCTATTGTACAGAAACAAAGCCAGCTAAAAAGAAAAATTTACTGACCAGCTACAAAGCATTGACGCTGAATTGACAGTAAGTAGGCCTTTTGCACTTCAATCACTTCATCAAAAGATCCAGCTGCTGCCATACCTTCACATAACTCACGCCATGCACTATGGTATACCTGTTATTACAAATTTTATGTTATGTTCCTTACTTCTGTTATGCAAACCTCATTAGTCCACCTCTCTCAACTCATGACTACACATCATCTAGACAGGTTTTTTTATTCTATAGAAAAAACAAGTACTACACTTTAACCTAATTAATCATCTTTTACACTAAACAGGTGAAGTCAAAATGGTTATTTTAAAGCGGGTCAAACGGACATGGGATGTATTTTTGATGCATAACACCTCTTAAATCATAATAACAAAAGATTAAGAAGGTAAACTGAAATGATATACTAACTTTTAGTGATCATACTGCACACACTAATTGTCTATTATACTATATACTTTTTGGACAAAATGCATTTGGGTGAATACGAGCCATTTCGGCTATACCAAAACATTAACTGTTTTAACCCCAACCCATTACCCCATCCAACTGGTTTGACCCACCACTAAACATAGGTTTTAGTTTCAGTTAAGTCTGCCCCTAATTAGTTTAGGATAAATGTCTGTTGACGGACGGCATGTTGATAGACTAACCATTTTGGACTATTACAGTTTACGTTTTTCGCATTTCAGGCTGCTTCTACGATAGCCACTCATCATAACCCTTCATAGGGTACATGGATCCAATCTATCATAGCCAATTTTGGGGATATAAGCATTTAGCTGGGATACACCTATTCAATGTATTTATCAATTGTGAGTTGCTACCCTTACAACAGTCAGCTATGGAAACTTAGGTGTTTAATATCTTCTATATACGTTGTTCACCATCGAGCTCGCTTCTTATCTAATTGGAAACATGACCAATCTAATCGTGCATAGTGTTGTTACAGCTTTTGTCATGGTAATTTATTCATCTTCAGCTTTCCTAAAATGCGACTTAAGTTGCCACTAAATTCTGCATTTTGACCCACTGTTGGGGTGGGTTGGCAGTTGGCACACATGCCAAATTCAGGACAACTTAGTTACAGCAAGAAGATGTTCCAGACGACATGTCAAAAGCGATACTATCTAGCATTGCCTAACCCAAAAAACTGTTGAGAAGACTTATATCTTTAGGCATTTCAGTAGACCTTAGCACACATCTATACTATATAACTACATTGAAAAATGACTAATGGGTTATGACCTGATTACAACTAAACGAGTCTTATGACCTGATTACAACTAAAAATGACTAATGGGTTATGACCTGATTACCCCATTACCTAACCCGCCTGACCCACTCAGTTTAAGCAAACACTGGAAAGGTGAAGAGATGGATTCACCTGAAAATACTTTGTAGCTTGACTAACATAAGCAACTGATCTAAAAATCCACCTATATGCAAGCAAACAAGCAATCGCAACACGCTTTAGGAATTTATATATTATTGCCAAATTAT